>CAHIKZ030002370.1:0-250000 GCA_903632075.3 Acanthosepion pharaonis
ACAGCACCTATTTTGAAAACTTATGCTCATTCATTCACACAACATGATCAGCCCACCGAAGTTGTATCTTTGCCAGAATAGTTTTAATGCCTGTGATGCCATTACATTTCTTCAGTATTGCACTATTCTTAATGTTGTGATCCCATTTTATATCACATATGCCACAAAGATACCACATGTGAAAGGCATCAAATTGGTTTATGTGCTTGCAGTATAGGGCTCAAGTTTCACACCATAGAGAAGGGCTGAGAGAATGACTGATTTGTATATGTCAATCTTTACTCTGAGACATGTCTTTAGTGTTTCATACCCTATGTTTAAGATTTTGAATGATTGGATTTGATATATATATATATATATATATGGATATATATATATATATATATATATATATATTACTTCCTCCTGGACTCTTTCTCTTGTATGCACCAGGATTTTCATACTTGAACTTTTGAAACTTATCCTTTTGCATTGTGTTATATAAAGATTTTTTTGTATCTATCAACACATTGTGAATTTCCTTTTAATTATTACACAAGGCCAATATACACTCAAATCAGTTGTATTGATATCTGCTATATGGTAGGAACAAATGTTGTTGTAAGATAAACAACTCATTCATAACTGATAATTCCATAACTGCCATACTTCCACAGAACCAGAGTACATAACTTTCTGCACTAACCAACATAAAAATTGAACTCACATCTATCAGCAGTTCAGATATGTTTTAACTAATGTTTTAATCTATTAGGCAACTTTTTGTGGTTGCTGAAACCTGAAGAAGGGCTGATGATATATTGGCTGAAACTTTGTGAGTATAACAACCAAGATAAGCATGCTGGACTGAATAGAAAAGTATATAGTGTTTGATTGTATTTTGTTAAAAAAAAACTGTAAATAAAATTATATCCACAATGGAATACAAATAAAAAGATTACATATGAAAAAATGAGATTTTTATGTAGAAATAAAATACTTTACATAATAAACATGACATTATTTCATAGGCATCATTGTTTCATGCAAAAATAATTAATCTTTTCATTTTATCTTTTCCATTAAAAAAATTTCCACTCTTTATCATAAAAGGCAATTTTTATGAATTGAAATTTATTGTTCTCATTTGGCACTCATTGTTGTTGTCCTTGTTGCTGTTGTCCTTTTTATGTTTTGAAAGAGAATTCCTACTAAAAATAAATTATCTTTGCTTTAAATAAATACTGCAGTAATCTTATGTATCTTATGTACCACCACAGACTTTCTAAAATAAACCAGAAAAACACTATATTAAATATTTTAAACAACTTCTTTGAAGTTAAATTTTGGTTCTATTTGAAAGATAATGGTCTAAAGCTAATCCAAATTAAAAGAAAGATTAATTTCTGTATATTATTTATATATAGAAATTAATTTTTCTTTTAATTCAGATTTTGAGGCATTTTTAAAGTATTAGTACTTGTGGAAAAAAGTGGGGTGACTTACCTGAGGATGGAGTGGCAGGAGTGATCAAGGAGCAGAGTGGGGACTGGCCTTCTGACTTGTATCTTTAGCTGCAAGCAGTATGTTCACCTCCTCCTTTATAGCCACCTACCAGAAGAGTGGGAGTGGGTGGAGGCAGTTACAACTCATTTTTTCCTGCTTGGCTGTGGGAATCAGTTGTTAATTGTTTGTAGCAAAGGAGTCAAATTCAAGAGTGTAAGGGACGCAACTCTTTCCGTCAGAAAATGTCTGACACGATGCAACGCAAAGCAATGTACACCGAACACGGGTGTAATGCCCTTCTGCCAATTTCTCCAAGTGACCTGCTTTTATGGAGCCCAGACACACCTCATTAGCATGCGGTAACGCGATTTTTGCGCGGACTGCACGAGACCGTGAATATTAAAATGTCACGGATGCCATCTTGGACCCTTCCTTTCTTTTCTCAACCCACAGGCCAGACAGACGCGAGGGCGTTTGGGAGGTAAGCCATTTCTATTTTCCCCTCACTCCCCCCTGATCTCATGATCACAGAGTTGACAGGGAGGCGGCGATCGCTTTCGCCAGGTGCTTCTTCGAAGAGGGATGCTGCGAGCCTCATTGTCGCTTGTGCTCCTGTCCGCGGTCTGAGGGTCAAAAAACACCGTGTCCCTTGGAAGGCTACTGATATCTGAGTCACTGCCTGATGGAGCTGGCATGAACCAGAGTGATGCCTCACCAGATTCCGATTCGCTCTTGTCGTCCAATGGTGGTTGAAACTGCGGCGCTGGCCGCAGGTCCTTATTATCAGACCCAGGTTGGGAGTAGGTTGCAAAGCATCATTTTCCTTTGCAACTTGGATTCATTGGTACCTCCAACTCTGGGTCATTCCTTAGGTTGATTTTTCTTTTCAACATTTTGTAAAGGAAAATGAATTTGATTGTGATTGTTGAGTTTGTATCTTTTTTTTTTATATATACAAAGCATGAAGAAAAACATAATTTTCCATTGATTCCACTGGGCTGTTCACCATAGCAGACAACTGGGATCAGCTGTTAAACCAAATCTCCATCCTAAAGATGAAGATTAAGAGGAGGCTAAAAAGCTGAACTTCCTAAAATGCTGTCTGTCTGTTGTTGTTGCATCAGTGAAAATTACCAACTCACTCTCACGATCTTGAAAAGGGAGTATTTGAATGTTGATGAAATTATTGACCATATTTTTCAGGATATCATAGACTATTTGAAAAATCAAAGATGTGGGAAATTTCATTTCTAGAGGGTTCTAGAGAATGAGGGTTGTAGTGGGGGATGATCCTGCTGTCTGGAAGGAGGATACCTGCCTTGTCTTCCATATTGTGGGATACCAGTGAAGCTATAAAACACCTCCTTATTAAGGTAAGTTTTCTGGCTCTTCTTTTAATGCTGACCAGGTTCCCTGATGAGTCCAGAGATACCTTTATCTACAGTGACGTTTCATTCCAAGTTGCTTGTGGCTACTCTCACAACTTGCTACTAGTCCTCTGTGTGACCATCAGTAGAGTAGGAGAGAAGACTATTTTGGCTAATTGCTTGCTGGACACTGGGAGTGGTTGTACCTGCTTAGCCAGTAGCCTGTAGCACATCACTGGCCAAATAGGTACAACCACTCCCAGTGCCCTTGAGCTCCTTGGAATTGATTGGCTTCGATCATCAGCTCTCTTGGAGAGTGTGACAGGAGAGGTAGTTTTGGACCTTGATTTGGGGACCAGCCATGTACATCACTCACCAGTTCTGGTGGCTGATTCAGTGGACCTGTCTGTTTATTTGACCAATTTTAAGCTATTGTTGGACATTTTCAAGGAGGCCGGCTGGTTAAACTCTGGTTTGGACTTTGTGTTAGTCAACAAAATTAGCGGACCAGATCTCGTTCCCTATGTTTGCAAGGTTGGGCCTTTTCCATCCTGGCTGGATTTGTTCCATTTGGTGAGGTGATCCTCTCCTTGAGAAGTATCCCATCTCTCTTTCAATACAGTACTTGATCAAACACTCCAAATAAATTCATCTCATGTATGTTTTCTCCTGCATCATGAGCCCACCTATGCAGACCCTTGGCAGACTTTTTTTTCATAGTGAAGTGCAGAGGGGTTTAAAGTAGATGTTCAATATTGAGTTATTGGCAATCCTGAATCAAGAGGAGTTTTCCAGTTATGACCAGGAGTAGATTCCAGGGGTCTATAACTTTGCAGGTCAGGAACTACTGCATGCTGGGTAAGATGATAAACTACGTCCAACAGCAAGGCCTCTGATCAGGAGGTTTCGAGGAGTGTAGAACCACCTCTTAACTGTTGGTGTTCCCAGGTCCACCCTGACCTGGGGTGGTAGCACCTGTTAGGGTCCCAGCTATGGGCAAATAGTTAATACCCAGACTACATCCGTGTCCTGGGTATGACGATAAACTATGTCCAACAGCAAGGCCTCTGATAATACGTTTTTTAAAAAAATAATATTATCAGCTATACGTTTTTTAAAAAAATAATATTACCAGCTATACATTTTTGAGGAAAAAAAATATTAACAGAAATAGATTTTTGACAAAACAAAAATATTACCAGGAAAAAAAAATGTTGTTGGCATTAAATGACCCATGAGGTTGATATGCTGTAAAACAAACTGTGACACTATTTAGCTATGGTAATTGGCTAACTAATTAACCATAGAAATTAAAAACGGGAAATACTTAAGCCGAGAAAGAGCTATACCGAAAGATAGACTAAGCGACATTAAAAAGAAGAATTCATTTTATTTACAAAAGAAAGATACTTTTCGCAAAAGACAGAAAATCAGTAAGAAAAGCAAGACTGTGATTCTGTCAAATTAATTAATGTCACAATAAGGGAGTGACGCGTCAAACAAAACAGAATTCTGAAAGATAAACAAAGCTGGCTGATGCATTGGCTGGAGAATAGCCATTAATTATCTTTCAGAGATACCATTTAATTTTGGTTCTTGGGCCCAGCGAAAAGACCCATCTGGTGTATGTACAAATCTTGACATGAAAAAAGAGAGTCGAAAAGGGGATCATTATTATTGTCAGACATGGCATCTTGAAAATGAGCATCTGGTGATAAAAGAATTTTAAGACATGGGAAAAATAAAGAATTTAATTGTCGGGTGGGTACGGCCACCCAATTGAAGGTTGACCAGTGGAAAAGCCAAATGTTGGTTGTCGACAATGATTAATGAGTCAGTAGAGGTCCAAGCTAAAGTGGATTTGTAATGTGATAAGGAATTACATGGCAATCTGGAATTTGTAAATGTTTTGTCCGAAGGAAAAGGAAAAAGAAAAAAAGGATTTTGTAAACAAAATTTTCGATGATAATTCTAAAAGGGCCGGCCTAGCCACACCCACACTGCCTAGTGATCATTGGCTAAGATGTAGCATGGGTAATAGGCGAAGGTGAATGTATGAGAAAGACGGGGAAGTTGTTAACACCCATTGAGGGAATTGGTATGAGGTACCAATGTGAGAGAGGAAGAGTCTAGGAGGATAAATCTCCTCCGACCCTCCCTCACGGATGAGGGAGAAACCCCCAAAACGGAAAGTGATTAGTCTTTCCTGGCCTAAGAACAAAGAGAATTCTTGTTGGGAATTGGGAATTGTCAAAGAACCCAAACCACGTCAGGCCCCATGGTCGGTGTCCATATAAACAAACATCTGAGGCAGCTGAAGAGAGTTTCGGCAGAGTTTTCGGAGAGTTTCGGCAGAGAGCCAGACACGGTCGGAGTTACAGAGTCACTTGCCTCGTAGAAGCTGACTGAAAGATTTCCACATCCTTTTCGACTTAGTCTTCCTACCAAAAGCAAGTTTTTATTGATGAACGACTTAAAATACCATAACTCGCTTAAGAAACGCAAAAAGTGTCACGAATCCATAGAAACGGGCTGGGAGAGAAACACACTCCTGTATTCAACAGATAGATAAAGTTAATTGTTATTTCTCAACATATTTGAACTTCGTGAGTTTGTTTTATTATATTTCTTTTACTTACGCTTGTGCGGTATCACCTTTACCCTGGATTCAGCTTGCACTACGGCCCGACGCCTGATTGATTTCGTCTACCTAAGATCAAAATCACAACGTGGGTAGGTTAGACTTGAGATCAAAGCAGTTACTTAGATGACCAAGCGTTGGAAGCGAGCTGAGAATGACAAAGCTGGTATCGAACCGGAAACGACCAGATCAACTGGGACACAAGCTGGTGGCAGCGACAAGGAGTCAACCCCAAAACGCTGGTGGAAGAAACCTTACAGCTTCGCGCCGCAACTGGGAGTTGACCACGAGCTGACGGCGCAGTGTTATATATTGACGTTGTGACCAGTGGATGTCACATATTGGCGCTGGACTGCGACCACCTGTGTGTGTCACAAACCAAACCAAACCAAACCAGGAACTACTATGTGCAGTTACCCCGGCGCACATCCTTTCTAATCATACGGTTTCTTTGAGCCTCTTGGACTGTGTGGTTTGGAGTCTTGAGAAGAAGGGGCTGTACTGAGATTACCCAGAAATGTTCTTCCAACAAGAACAAGAAGGAATTATTGACGAGATATTTGTGTCCCATTGGGATTTTAGGAATTATATTTGGATACTCCATTGACTTATCTTTAAAACTGACCTGGTGGCCACTACCAAGATCAGTCCAGTGTTTAATTGTGACTTGGTCTCGCTAAACGAGGCCAACTAATACGGTGTAAACCTGACTGGTGATATGCTGGACTTGCTGCTATCCTTCAGGATAAACAACCATATCCTGCTAGCTGACATCTGGAAGGTGTTCTTGATGATTCGTCTCAACTCCGAAGTAGACAGGGATAGATTCTGTTTCTTTGTTCACCACCAACCCCTTCATACTTGGGAGTATCCTGAAATTCCATACAGCTGGTAACATTAGATGGCGGTCGCACAATGATGGAGAGCCAGTTTGTGGGGTTCAGCGTACCCGGATTAAAGGAGAATTTAATACGGGATACCCTGCCCACAAAATACAACGCAAATCTCAAGAAGAAACAACACGATAAGGAACGTTTATAAAAAATAGAACATTGTATATTTATTATCTTGTGAATAGGGTAAAAAAGATTAATGTTTTAATTCGTTTAAGCAAAATTGTGATTTTGATAAAAATGTCTGTGTTCGCTGTCTTTTAACAGAGTAGCAGAATAATGTCTGTTTCTTTTGTTTTGTATAGTTGTAAAATGAAAAAGGGGCAAGCAATTTAAGTTGAAAAAGAGAGTGTGAATGAGGAATGAAGATAAAAGGAAAATGTACTTATGAATTGTTTTGGAGTCAGTTGTAAATTTGTTGTTGTTGTTCCTTTCTACTCCACTTTTCGGTTTGAGTCAGTGATGGAATTTACTGTCAATCTTCTGTGATCTTTTGCGCCCTTCTCTGACTGACGATATTCAGTCACCCCCCCCACGAGGGTGTCATGTGGCACAAGGCCTTTTAACGTGGGCATTCTTTGAGCCATTAGGCTCGGCCTAAAAAATAGCCCATTTGAACCCGTATAAACGGGTTCTGGCCGTTTTACAATCCCGAAGGAGACTCCGCCCTTCGGCGTAGCCTCCTTCGGGTTCCTCTCGCCCGTAGGAAGAGACTTAAACCGAACAGTCGGTTCAGAGTTGAACTGACTGACAATATTCAGTCACCCCCCCCGAGGGTGTCATGTGGCACAAGGCCTTTTTAACGTGGGCCTTCCCGAACCATTAGTTGAACTGACTGACTGACTGACTTGAAAACTCTGTATTTATTGTTGACTTTTTTTCACACTGGCTCGTTATCTTTTTTTTGGTTTAGCAAATCGCCTCCTTTCATTGGCCAGAAAATTAATTTCACACCTTATTGTGAAATCTTTTTTTTGGTCGTTTTGATCCGATTTTGCGGGTGTGCAAATCTACTTTGTGTTTTTTTAGTCATTTGCTGGAATATAGGATTTGTATCCTATAAGTTTTATGTGGTCAACCTTGTGATGACAGTTTGATCTAGTGAAGCTTGCTGCATTATATTCCATGGCTAGAGAACAAAGTGTTCCACCCAGTGACTGTGTGGAGTAGAGTTCTGGTTGGAATGTTGTGGAAGAAGGGTTTAGGATGGGACATTCAGATTCCTCAAGAATTGACGAGAATGCCTCGACCTACTCATTTTTTCCTGCTCAACCATGGACAGTGGTTGTTAATTATTGTCTGTGGCTATCTACTTAATTATTTTTACCAGACCCAGTTTGGGAGTGGGTTGTGAAGGCGTTGTTTTCTTTTGCAACCTCGATTCATCAGTATCTCCAACTCAGGGTCATTCTTTAGTCAATTTTTCTATTCGATATACTTTTTTTTGACATTCATTGAGTGGCCATTGTATACAAAAGCACAAATGTAAACCACAAATTTAAAATCCATTTATGTACTAGAGATGTGTTTTGAAGTCTATTAGTAAATTTAAGGATTAATTAATTGGATTTTCTAAAAGTAATGCTTACATTTTTTTTTTACTCAAAACAGAATGAAAATAATGTTTTATTTATGCATGCTAGCTTGTGAGGTCAAAGGACAATTAGAAATACAATCATTCTACGCCAGACGGAAAAAGCGCAGGGGGGGAGTAAAAATAAAACTTTAAGAAGTACGGAAAACCAGCAGTGCGATAATCAAGAAATTGTTAATGTTTAAAAATAAATTTTCTTTAACCTTATATAAGCAATAGTTTATCAATATGATTTTTTATTCTATACGCTTTTATTAAACTGAGTATAATAAATAATCTTAGTTTTTATACTGACTGAACGGGAGATATGAAATTAAAATATAGTAGTCAAGTCAGTCAACGCGAAATAATGATTTCCTTTTTGTACATCCATACCAAAAAAGGAAAACGTAAACTAAGAAGATTCTTTTAAAAAATGTTCACACCGAAAATGACATTTAAACTTTACATTTTTAAAATCTTCAAACATGTCTTTATTTAATTAAAATAAACTACTGTGATGAACATCAACGGGATTAATTTCTAAATTGCACTGAAAAACGTAATTTAAAAATATATATATATATATATATATACTGAGTTTAGATTTTTTTCTGTCGAATCTGAAATATAACAACGAGTTTTAATAAATTATGCAAGCACCAATTTTAAAAAAAAAAAAATTCTGAATTTTATATTGGATTGTTTTTGACATTGGCAAGATGCGGACTCGATATTATTGTATAATTTTTTTTTTTACTAATCTTCAGGGATTTCTTTTTAACTGTAAAATATTTTAATTTTTAGACAAACTGAAAAAAAACCCCAAATTCCCAAACAGGCGATAAAGGGGTGTGAAGCATAACCACCCACGAAATATTTCCGGTTCCCGAATGATTTTTAATAAAATAACCTATTATTCAGTAAAGTAAATTAATTAATTAATTAAATTATTATCATTAAGTCCTGAAAATTTCGTTTGAATCGGATAATTCTTTGATTTTGGGCAAATATTTTTTAAAACAGGTAAGTGTTGACTTTAGTTTTCATTGCGAGAAAAAGTATCCATTTTGATGGTCCATAGAAATATTTTAGTTTTGGAAATTTAAACTTTTTTTTTTTAGTTCATTTTACTTGCATTATAGTTACTTTATTTTCATCGATGCATACTTTTTGGATAATTTGCTTCTTAAGCCCCGCTCTTAGTTTTTATTAAAAATTTCCTGAATTTGTTAGGTGTAAATTTACATGCTTAATTCGAAAATAAAGAAATTTTGATAAAATCTACCGTTTTGGAGTTATCGACAATAAAAGTTCGAACTCCTTACTGGCGTTGTTTATCTTTAGAGATTCTTAGCGTGGGGCTTAAAAACAAATTACCCAAACTTTTTAAAACAAACTTTACATTTGACACTATTTTATTTCCAAGAAAAATGTTTAAAATTTAAGAACAGATATTAAATAATTGGAAAATGTTTTAAGGAATTGGTGTCATTCAGCAACATTCAATCGCTTAAAATATTTTAGAAAACTTTCGTGATATTACAAGCCGTGACGAGTCGATTGCTGAATTTAATCGATCTGGCATAACTAATCTCTCAGTTATTCAAAATGGCTGCCACCATCAGAACTTTGGGTAGTTTATGGAAGAATTTTCGTAATTTGTATATTGGTACCGGTAAGTGGAGACTAGTTATCGTATTTGTGATATTTTTCTGACAAAGATTTTGGTTGGTATGATATGTATCGTAGGCGCTATTTTGTTTATATTTCTTAAAAGAAAAACTCGTGTTTTTTTAGTTTTACCGTTCGGCTTTCCCCTTAAAGTCCTTGATTTAGCATTAATTTATATGAAAAATATCAAAAAAACAAACAGAAAATACCTTTAAAATATTCTTTTTAATTTCTATTTTACAGTTACTGCATACTGCGGATATTTTTTTAAGGTAATATAAATAATAAAAAGTAATGTTTTTGCTCCGGAAATTTGGCTAAGAAAAATGTCACTGGTCGCTAGAGGTTGTTTCGTGACATGGATATGCAAAATAAAAATGTTCGATCAAAAATAAGACATGAAAGATTTTCATTTTGCAAGTTAATCACCGTTATCACAAATTATTTTGCGCTCGCTCGTTAAATCGAGAAAGCGTCAACAGTCAATAAAAATGGAAAATATGAGTGGGAGATCAATACATTAATAAAATGTTAAAAATTCCTAAAGAACAAAATGCGTCACACGAATACTTTTTCGGCTTCCACTTTGTCATATATTTCCTTAAAAAAGTGATCTACCACACAATGCATAAATTATTGTTTTAAACAAACACTGTTTAGTGTTCATTATTTATTTATTTTTGGTCCCTGAAGAAGATTTGGTCGAAAAGCGCCTTGGTTCAAAAAAAAAAAAAAATGACACTAAACAAACTGTTTGCTTTAAAAACAATATATATCGTTCCCCCGGATCAATACGACATCTAAAAACCATAATCTTGTCGTTAAAAATAAAAGCATTTTTTATCACTTAAAAAAAAAAAAAAAAAAAATTAAAAGAATTATCGAACTACCTACTTAGGTCGTAATTACTGATCTAGCAAGACAAACTTGCTAATCAATACCACGTCGAAGTTTTCTAAGCATAGATGGGGGGGGGTACTCATTCATTATTCAGTCGTAATTTATTTACCGAAACTAGCTTACTAACAAACCATTATTACCACATCGAAGTACGCTTTTTCACAATGGTATATTAGGTTTTAGAATTAATTAAATAAATGTTATTTTAAATATTCCTGTTTTTTATTTTTTAGCAAAAATTGTAAAGTTTAAAATTTAAGGATTGCGAGTAATGTTCAATTGTACGTGTTTTTTTTTTTTTTTTTTTTTTTTTCAAGCTAAAAGTACACTAAAAAAGCAATGCAACTGTGCCCTTCCCAAACGTACACACACTTTGTAATGCTCTATATTCCAATAATTTATCTTGGAGCACACGTTGAAAATGTTTATGAAACTTTTTTATTAAAAAATTGATGAGAATTTCATAAAATTATTTACTCTTTAAAATTGTGGCTGTTCTTGATTTACCTAAATATTTTTCCTTTTCAAACTTAAAAATCAATAGACAATGATGAAAATGTAGAGTTTTGTAGACTAATTTTTAAAATTAATTATAAAATTGTTTTTTAACTTGCTCTCTTTTTGTTTGTTCTTAAAGAAAAAAAAACAAGTTTATTGATTATTATTTATCTTTATGAAAGTTGCTCCTGTTTTATATTTCTGAGAAAAGTGATCTGAAAGCATCAAGGCTTATATATTTCTAAATTTAGTATGGTAATTTTTGTAAAATATGAAATTTCTTTTGGGTTGATTACAGTGTTCCTTCCTCAATGTTTAACTACTCCTGAATGTATGCCATAGTACTTTCCTTCCAATATGTTGTGAGGGTACATGAAAAAAAATCATCTGGATATGGTCCTTCAAATGATGGGTTGTAATCAAGGCCATACCTATAACAGGTGATCACACTTTGTTGCAGCAACTAGGGGCAAGTTTTCGCAGTTACAGGATAATTTTTTGCTGTTAGTTGACTCTTGACTTTATCCAACAAATAGCAAATTCATTCTGAAAGGAAATTCTCACTCATTATTTCAGTTGAGGTTCTGTATTTTATCATAAATTAGATTTGGATTATCATAACTTTGTAAGTATACTGTAAAAAGTCAAAATTTAATTTTATTGACATCTATTTTTTTCGCCATTATTAATTTTATTGAACTTCTGTATTACTCAGTGTTTTAATGTGCTGAACTAATAAATTTTCAATTTTTGTTGAATTGAAATTTATTAGAATAATTTTTTACAAAATAATTTTTTGCAAACTTTTTTCTTCATAATAACAGTATATGTTAGAAATATTTGAAAGTTTAAAAAATGTTGTCAACTATTCAGTGAATTTGTTTGCTTAGTTTTATCGACTACAAGACGACACTAGAGATTTGGATGCTGAAATTTTAGTTTGAACTTTGTTTTTGGATTATTTTATGATGTGAAATGATGACTATAGCCAAAATGTGTTGAAAACAATCAAAATGAGGGTAGTTTAAATTTTTGGTTGTGCTTCTACTGGTTAGATTCTGTTTTTTTTTTTTTTTAATCACAATATACAAGTCATGATCTTTTGATACGAATTTAGGTAAAAATGGCAAAAGTGGATAAATAGGTAAAAATGGATAAGAAAAAATGGCAAAAGGAAAAAAATTATAGATGAATATCTCACAATGAGTTTTAAAATACATAATGGAAAAACATGAGAGAAGTTTCTGTTTGTCAAATTAAAAAGAATATTCAGTTAAAGCTCCCCCCTCCCATGAGATTTTACTTTTTTTTAGGCGATTACATCTGAACACACTGAAAAACTTGGGAAAAAAAAACAATTGATGAAACCGGAAACAACAACAACAACAACAACAAAAAAAACAAAACAATAAAACATTAATTATTTCAGAGGTTATCAGACAACGACAGGGTCAGACTGGTGCCAGTAAAATTTAAAATCTTGTCTGATGCGTTTTCAATCTTTTAATACTCGAGTGTGAAGTCTCTGAGAAGCGTCATATCGACATTTAGCAAATAAGTGTGAACAGAAATTCAAAAGGTTTGCTGAGGGAATAGGCTAAGTGAACTTTACAATATTTACTTCGTTTACCATAATTTACCAATAAAATACTTAAATTAGACTCTGAGAGTCAATACGAAATCTGTGAATGGAATTCCTAACCTTCGCCTTTGCGATTTTTCCGATTCCGATTAATCGTCCCAACACTAATATATATACATACATCTAATCCTAATGCCCGCTATCAATTATAAAATTATAGTCATCAAATTCACACGCTACGGTTTGTGCTTTTACTGCAATTAGGAGTAGGAACCTAGCGCCCCCCCATAAAACTTCTAAAAGTCGGGACATCGAAAATTTAAAAAAATGTTTTTAATACTAGGAGCGGGAACTTAGCCCCTATTTAAAACGAGGAGAATGAGCCTAGCTCCCCACCACTATCTATTTAAAAAATATTTATTTTAAAATATTGAGGGGTGGGGACTTAGCCCTATTTTAAACTAGAGGGATTGGAGCTTAGAGCCATCCTTCTCGAACGGTCATAATTTTCTGTTGTCGAATTGCCATTTTTTCCTATTTATCCACTTTTGCCATTTTTACCGAGCACCCTTTTGATACAAGTACAAATTCTCTTTAAAAAAAAAAAAGAAGAAAAAAAAAGCCAATTGGAAATAAAAATCACTCCTTGATGCATTTGTTTATTCAACCTTCCTTACCTGACTCTTCCTTCATTATAGGAATAATCGTCAAATTTACCAGTTAGCTCATTGTGGTTCTTGTTTGGGTATGTAAAACACATAAAATCATCAAACTAATCTCACAGGGCAATTTTTCCCTGTTTGCAACTGCTATATTGATTATTTAAGAAAATTCACATCGCCCTCAGTAAGAGACCCCCAGCTGCATGATCGCCTGGCTTGTTATAGGCATGGCCTTGGTTGTAATATAAAGACTAAAGAGCAATTTTAATGAAACAATTTATAAATGAATTTCAAGTTTAAAAAGCATATCAAAATATCAATTTTCTTTTTATTCTGAGTTAGTTAAATTCACGGTGAGGAGTATAATTTTTTGTGATTTATAAAAAAACAAAACAACAAATTGCATTACATAATAATTATCTCCTGTATATTTTACTTATTCAGCCTGATTTCTTTTTTTTCTTTTCTAGTCATAAAAATTTAATGTTGAGATTTGTTTGGTGAGGAAAAAGACACTACAATAAGAAAAAAGAAAAATTTATAAAAATACTGAATAATTTACACTTCATATGTTTTATAAAAAAAAAAACTTTTTGTAGAAAAGTTTATATTTTATAAAATTTATTTCAGTTTTACCTTCACAAACTCCAGTTCTTGGGAGCTGTTCCAGATTTACTCTTCAGTGTCGGTTCCGTTCTCGGTGAGTGAAATTCTTCTATCTGAAACTAAATAAGTCATCACTCATTTCAGAAATTCATATTTGGGAATATAATTAGCAATTAGTAAGTTAAAAGTTTACAGGATTCCATTTCTTGTAGTGTATAGTGACAAGTCTTTTAGAAGGACTAAGTGAAATACAGTGTAACCCAGATATAAGAGAGTTGTCGGGACCGGAGAAGAAGTTTCTTATATCCGGGTTTGGTCTATTTTATATACATTAACACAGGCTCTAATTTGGGACCAGAGAAAATCTCTCTTATATCCGGGTTACACTGTAGATGAAAAGAGATTGGGATTTATGTTTTTTTTGAGTAGTGAGTTTAGTTCTCACTGGATGCCCTCTACTTGCAGCTTTGTGTCACATCTAAGTTACACTTAGTCAATTACAAGTATCATATCTACATGGATTGAAATTTAATAATTTAGAAATTGGCTGAAATTTAAAGGATATAATTTTGACTTAATAAAAGCTGAAAACAAGCTGACTGCTACATTATGTTTGAAAGCATTGCAAATGTTTGTGTCCGATTTTCATTGTTAATACAAAATAACCGCAACTTGATACTAGTGTTTGTTTTGGGGCCAGTGTCCGGTGTGGTCTAGATTGAAACCTTGCATCTTTCAGTTGCGAGTTAGACTTTGCCAAATGTTGACGTTTTGAATACGTTAAAGATAGAGGATGAAAAGTTGCACTTTTGCTATATTGTGCTTGATAAATTTTAAAAAGGACTAAGCGTCAAAACTGCAACAAAAAAACATTCAGAAAGTTTATTTGGATAGTGTTTCAACCCTTCAAATGGTAAAAATGATCAATCATACTCTGGGAAAACTTCCAGTGTTGATGAAGATGCTCTGCTTGTCATTGTTGAGAATAAATTGAAAATTTTTAAAATCAATATCTCATTTTCCTTTTGCCATTTGAAGAGATTTGGGTTCATTTTCAAATTTGACATGTGGTGCTAAATTCTCTGACAGAACAAATTCAATTGTTTCTGCAACAATTTCTTTGCTGCTACACCACATAAAGGAATCATCCTTGGACAGAACTGTCACAGGTGATGAAAAATGGATCATTTATGATAATATTTGATGCAAACAGAGCTGGAAACAAGCTTGTGAATGTGAAGAGCCCAAGGAGCTTGCATTCAATGGTGGCAGTCAACCCCAAAACGCTGGTGGGAGAAACATTAGTTTCGCGCTGCGACTGGGAGTTGACCATGGGCTAACAGCTCGGTGTCACAATCCCCTAACGTCTAAATTATACTACTCGTGTTTAGATGATGGTTTTAAAGTAGGAAAGCAAGTTTGTGTATTGCTTGGAGAATAAACAGATTTATTAATTTTTAGGTATTTTTTATTGTATTGAAATGAACTTGGTTCTATCAGACAAAATAAAGATTACATGTTCTTTCTGAGAATTTTTGTTTGCTGTGGGTTTATATTAGGCTGCCTCATTTTATCTTAAATTTCTAATATGCACATTATTGAAACAATTCTATTTTTATGCATATTAATCATGATTTCTTCAGTCTAACATGTTCTCAATTATGATTCACATTACAGGGCTTCTTATATAAAAATGGATTATTTAAATATATTTTCAAATTTTTAAATGCAAAATGCAGTTTGGTGTTGAAAGTAAAACTTTCAATAGTTTATATGAATCTCCAAAAATTTAAATGAAATTATAAAAGGCAAAAATCCTCAAAAGGATCAAATATCTATGCAATATATGTATGAAGGACAATCCTATTTATTTCTATAGAAACTAAGAGAGAAACTAAGCAAGTTTTCAGCTACAAAACACTATCATTCCACATAATCACCACCATTGTCTATTTCACCAACAGTAAATAAGAGTCTGCATCCTGCACTCGTAAAAATCTGTGCTAACAGAGCTGACCCACTTGTTCACATGCATCATGGTTATTCCTGCTAAAACGCATTATTCACATCCACTTTTTGGTCTCTGTAAACGTTATTGGTATGGTATGAAGGTTCACTCTCTATTATTATACCACCAACTTCTAATGATATGTGGGCCAACATTAAAATAGGAGGTATTACTGTCAGAGCAATCTTTGTGTGTGTAATATCTATATACATTATGAGATTTAACCTTATATCATCTGTCCATCTATAGATTTTGATGATTGGAAATGTTACTTATTGAGAGAATTAAATGGAAACTGTTATCTTGTGGTTGAAAAATAAAATGACATCTATTTAATTATTGTGGAACTCTTTGATTTCTTATTTGTTTATGATGATTTATTTCATTTTGAAAACTTTTTTTTTGCAGAGGATGGCAACTAGGCAAGATAAAACCATTGATAAACAAAGGAACACCCACAATTTTGAATGAAGTTGAGAATGAAAGTAAGTAATCATACATCATAATGAATTCATTGATTGCCTGTCAGCTGTTCTGACATGACTTACTCAGTAACCCTCTTTTGAGTGGCTCTTGGGCCTTATATTGGGTGAACTTTTTAGTAAAAAAACAAAAACAAAGGAGAGATATTTTAACTGAGTCTCATATGTATGGCTTTATTTATTACTAATAAAATTTTTAGAAACTTAAGTTGGAGAATACAAAATAATTCACATATTTTGATAATAAAAACAAAATTAGTTGCAGTTTTATCAATGCACTGTTTTTAATTTTCAACAACTTTCCAAATGAAAATACACTTTAAGAAAAATATTCCTTTTTTTTTTTTTTTTTTCCAATCTGGCCATTTTTTGCTGAATTGTTTTAGTTTATCTTGTCTGTAGAAAAAGAGTAACATAGAGCTGTAAATGTCTAAATAGGAATTGTGCTTATATTTTGATGATAATCTTATTGAAAGTTTGGCATTCAGCACTTTCCATTCCACTAGAATCAGGATTAATGTTGCCGAGTGGATGTGTTTTGGAAAACTGGAAAATTACATACATTATAAGTATACAGAAAAATATGAACCAAAAATAAATTGGTAAATATTGTTGTAACTTAATTTGGTGGGTAGATTAAGTGATATGTATACTGTACATATACAAATTATTTTTGTGCATGCAAATAATTTTCTTGTGGACTAAGAGAGGTGGTGAAAAATAGTCATAGACAAAGAAATTAAGAAAAACATTAAAAAAAAAAACTGAAAATAATGTTGGCTCTTTGTCACCAAGGTTGCATTGCAAAACTGTAATACCTTATATATATCATTAGAGTTCTGGTTTTTGCTTTTTATTCTCTTACTTTGGTTAAGCTTTAATTGCTTACAATGTACAATTTTGTTAAGTATTCTAAAGTTTACTTCAATTTTATATTTCTAATGTCTCTGCCTAAACTCTGAAATTTTATTTACTATTTTTTTTCCTTCAATAGGAGTAGATAGATACTGTCTGGTTCATGCCACACCCCAGTCTTTTGAACAGGAATAGAAGTTTATCCCTGATTTCCTTTTTAGGATTGTGTTTCTGGTTCGTTCTAGAGTTTTCTCATTCTTCTTTCATTCCCATTAATCCCTTGTGTCTTAGTGGCATTATCACCTTGCTTAGGGGGATTTTAAAAAAATTACAGGTTTATCCTTTTCTAATCATTAATTAATCAATGGATTAACATTTGTCATCTTTAATTTACTTTCCTAGGAATTTAAGCATTAAAACATAAAAATCATATATATAGATAGATATTTGCATTAACTAAAATAAATAAGAGATGCCTAATGGTTAATAATAACACAGAAAATGGTATTGGTGATAGTAGTTCATATTCCAACTGGGTTAGTTTGCATTCACTTTGCACTGTAACAAGGTGCTGGCCCTGGTTTGATGTTGCATGAGAATGAAAAATGGTGATTTGAAGTGATTAAAAATTAGAAATAATTCATGAAAACTCTCTGAAGGATATCTTAAATAATTAGGAGGAAAATGGGAAAAGAAACTGAGAATTAAAGTCCATTAAATATATAAAATAAAGATGATGAAAAAATCAGAGAGTTGAACCCTAAATGAATTTGGTGAAAAGTCATTCATTTTGGAATTTCTCATGGGTGGTCAGGTCTCTCTCTTTCTCATAAGGAAAAATATTTGCTTGAATTTTTGAGCTGAAATATCACTGTCAAAATGGTAAGCGGAGCATACAGGAGAAATTGCTTATAAACTGAAGTATTTGGCATCAAGACTCACCAGAAAGATCTCAAAACAACATGCTAAGAAAATCTTCGCTGCTCAAACACAAGAGTACACATGTATCCTGTGGATGGAGTGGACACAAAAGCACAAAGGAATGCAATTTTGGCAGACTTGCTGTGAGACTGGCTGCTGCTGCTGCTACTACTACTATTACAATTTTCAATAGCAAGCAGGGAGAGAATTGATGCGATAAAAAATGCCAAATTACTCAAATCACCATTCTGCTACCTAGATGTGGAGAGAATATTTTTTTTTGTAATATTTCCTATCAATTGTTAGATTTTCTGCAGTGGTACTTTGTCATGAAGATATCTTCTGCCTATTTTCGATGTTGAGGACCAGCATTAGGATCTCACAAGAAACAAGTTACCACACTCCTGGAGGAAGTTAATAACCCCTTTGTGGGAGACACAACAAACCGCTAGGTAATCACTGTAAAAAATGGATTAATTTCAGAGAGCATGAGATGGACCAAAACCGAGACATTTGCACATATTTGGCTTGCCGGGTACACCAGATGAGAAAACGACCATGTACAACTGCTAAAACCATCCTGCACCATATGGTTCATGCCTGGAAGCTAGAGAGTGTTTGGTTGGTGTCTGTTTTGTTTGCTTTTGGTGGCTGAAAATGATCTTGTCACAATTGAGTCAATGTACAGGCTTCAAGTTTGTTTATGAAGCCATTTATAGCACTGATACAATTGGGAAAGACATTAATTCACTTTTCCACCTGACCACTTCATTTATGAGGTGGTCAGGTAGAAAAGCAGTTGTAGCCCTGTGATTAATTTTGCCTGCAGTATAGTTGTATCAGTACCAGATGCATCTGCTGCAGTCACTTAGTTTTTGTTCAAAGATAAAAAAAAAAAGCAATTGAAAAATGAATTTGAAAATTCAATTGTATCAGAAAGAATTAGGATAGTAAAAGGATCTCTTATTAGCAAAGATATTGTATATGTAATCCAATTAAATATTAGGAATACTTAACAATCATAGTTTTATTCTTTGTTTCTTGTAATTAAAATCAAAATTTTTAAAAATGTGCAAATTACAATTTTACTCCAAAGAAACAAGCATTTAAAATTTTTTTTCACTTTAAACATTCCTGATATTATTTTCTAAAAATGTATTTTACTTTTGTAAATGTTTTATTTTTATTTTTTTTGAATATTTAATAAATTTTTCTGATTTTTTTTTTTGTAAAGTATTTCAAAAAACAAAATTTTTGTCTAGATATTATTTTATCTTTTATTTTTTTAATTTTAGAGCTAATAGCTCAAGTGTCGGAGGAAATGATAAAAGGAGATATTGGCCGGCTTTTTGCTGTGGTACATATCAGAGGTTTGCAGAGAAAAGTCACAACAGAGGATTTAGTCATTGTGCATGGGTCTTTTCCTCCAAACATAGGTGAAAGAATACGATTAGAAAAGGTAAAACTTTCACCACTCTTCATCTTTTTTTTTTTTTACTTTTTTGGTGTGTTGGGATCTATTAATGGTATATTGTCTGACAGTCTAGCTTGCTCAGAACTTTCCATACTTGAATTGGCTGTACACTTTCAAAATTGTTTTAGCTATTGACTGATTGTTAAAAGTACCAATGTTTCAAATGCTGGTTACAATGATATTAGCTTTGAAAAAAAAAAAAACTTTCTGTTTTTTGTAATACATGGTAAACTGGATATTGAGCAATGGCTGATTGAACACTGAATAAAAACCTTCACATTTGATCATTTTTTTCTGTAAATGAACATCAATAAAACAGCAATCAATAAAATTTAAATTTATACCCATAATGAGGATAAATAATATCACATGTTGGGTAAGTCACCAAATAACAGAGGTTAATAATATAATGTTGTGGTCATTAGTTCATGAAGTTAAATAATAGCATGTTATGTCAGTTTGACCCAGATGATGTGTGTGCTATGGAAGAAAGGTTTATTCTCCAATTTGCATTTCACCCATTATGAGTATTATTATGTCTATAATATAATAATACCATATCTTATGGATGGAACAGAATGACTGAAAGAAAAAGGAATGACAAACCTGTTTTGTTCTCAGAGTTTTATGCCACTAAGTCATGCACAAAATTATATGTAAATATTTACACATGTCCCACACAGAAAATATAACACATATGCAACAACAAGCAAAGTGACAGAACAAAAAGATAGTCTTACATGTAACAATTCCCAATGGGAATTTAGTCTGACAGAGATTTTTCTGTATTTCAGAAGAGACCATATTTAGGGTTCCAAATTCAAGTGGGCTGGATGTAAATGGGAAAGAGCAAGTCTTGGGGTTTTTCCAACATGAGGCCTGCAAGCCGGAGATATTTTCTATATCTGATGAAGATCCATTTCCATAGGAATTTGGAGCCATAGGCTTGTAAGATGCTCCATGTGGCTGGGGCAGATTTAGCCTCAACCAGGGTCAAGAGGCTCAAGCTAAGAAAGCTACTACTCTGATTCCTTGAAGCTATCACATGACTTCATTTCCACTAAAGAGAGATAATCACCTTTTGTATCTCTACACCCAGATTAAATTGTCCAATTTAACTTTAACAAAGTTGATCCTTCAACTTGTTTTTACATTATTTTAAGTTTATGAGGGTCAGTCAAAAGATAATTCCTGTTTTTTAAGCATAACACTTAATAGTAGAAGCATACAAAGCATATTAAAATGGCACAAATGTTTCAGGATTCCAAATCTATTCCTTAGTATAATTTTCTTCCTTCTCACTCATGATATTTATTTTTGAATGAAAGCTTGTATATCCACCTTGTAAAAGAAGGCTCTTGCCTGCTTTCTTAGCCATGAGCAAATTGTTTCGATTCATCACCAGTAGACAACTATCCTTTTTCGTGAAAATGAAAATGCCAGGTCAGGACTCTAGAAGCACCAAATACTTCCTGCTTCTTTAAGAAGTCTGTCAAAATTCTGGGAACCCACTTTGCGCAAGTCTTATTTAACCAAGAAACTGCATTAAACTACCATGGCTTTTACACATTCATAATAGTAATTTTTTTGTCACCTGTAATGAACATTGACAGCAGCATCTGCCATGCCATGTGGAGACACTCACAAAGGTCAGTTTGTCATTTTTCTCTCTGGGTTTGCCATTATTGTGCTTAAATCAAGTTCATTTTTTTCAGAAATATTCACTTTCTGTAAATGATTACAGTGCTTTTTCCTTACAAAACAAAAATTCTATGAAAGCTCTTTGCTTTTTATGTATATCCACAGGACGGCAGCTATTTTAAAAAAGATTTATGTTTGCAAAAATAGAATATAACTTCTCAAATCTTTTCTTTGGACTTCTAGGCACTTTATATTTTATAGTTAAGAAAGGCTTTCTAATACTTTTAAAATTAAATTAGAGCAGGCATTTTGATTGACCTTTTTATTTAACATTGTTTTTCAATATTTTTCTTATTATTTTACCATATTTTATAATTATTTCAACAGGTTCTTTTAGTTGGTAGTAAAGATTTCACATTAATTGGAAAACCACTTTTAAGGTGAGTGAGGACAACTCAAATTTTGGATGGTTATGATGAACTAGGCAATCTTGGCTTAATCTAAATGACAAAGATGAGGTAGTCAAAAAAAGTTATTTTATAAAATTTCATGTTTGTTCCTTTTAAAAATAATATTTTATTTTAATCTACTTTTAAATTACTCATTGTATCTATCATATTGCATAAAATTTTCAACAATCTTTAAGCTTTATTATTTGATCAAGGTTAGGCATATTTATTAATATTCATAGTTTATTCAGACATACAGAATGTTATGTAGATTTAAATCAATAGTCTTTTGTATGAATTTGGTACAGAAGACCCTTTTAAAATGGAAATAAAGTAAAAGCAAGTAAGCCTGTTATTGAATTGAATTTTCAATATTGCTTTCTGAGTATGAGGAAACTAAGTGTAACAGTGATGGATCCTGCAGTCCGACCCCCCCACCGTCTGTCTTTCAAAAAGAACTTTATACAGTAATGGAAAAATCATAATTAAATTAAAGTGAAACATTTAAGGAAACATCTTAATAGGAAAGTTAGAAAAGGATTATAAAAATGGTTAGGGTGTGGAGGGGTGATGTATTACAGAGGCCTCTACCTCACAACAACATCCCTAATTAATAAATTTTGTAATTATTAAAAAAATACAATTATTATAAAGAAACACTTAAGAGAATTATGTGATTATTAAAAAAAATAAATGTACTTTTACTTTATTTTAAAAATAGTTTTTAACATTTTAAAAATATTGTAAAAAGCATTTTGAAAATTGAAATATTAAATTTTGTCTGTGAAATAATGTTATGTATGTTTTCAATATTCCTGAGAATAAATTCTCATTCATGATCCAAAATTTAAAAACTTTTCATATGTCAACTTTAAAAAAAATTATTAATGGCATTTTTACCTTATTTTTGACCTTCATGGTTGACCTAGGTCAACTTTAACTAGTCTCAGGCACTTGCACCTACCTGTATGTCAAGTTTGGTTTAAATTCATCTAATCCATAGTGGACAGAGAGTTACTTTATTATATTAGATTGCATAATTTGGTGTTTAATCATCAAATCTCACTTTTAATGCCAAATGTGTGATGACTTTTCATTTGTTCAAATAAATCTGATTGTTTTGGATTATGTAAAGTTTTTAAACAATTTACAAAACATGATTTTCATTATTTTTAGCTTCTTTATATATACTCACACATAAATAGTTTTTTAAAAATTACTCATATTGAGCATAACTTTTGGCACCTGACCTTTTTAAAACTTATCTAAATTTGTTTGAATACACTTTTTTAAGAATGTGTAAACAAAAAAATAATGCTCAGAATATTTATTGTAAAGCCTTTAAAGATGTACCGTTTCTAAATTCTGTATCTGTAGTTAATATTTTCCATATCAAGATAAATATTAAGTGGTCATATTTTTTAATTATTGATATTTGGTGTCTCATCAAATTCTAAATGTACATTTCAGCATTTACTTGTTTTTTTTTTTTTTTTTGTTTGTTTTTTAGTTTTTTTTTTTTTTTTTAGGTTTTTAGTATTTGATAATAAAAAATGAAGACCTTTCTTCTAAGTGAACATCATTTGAAAACACCCACACTTTATGGCTTGTCAAAAATACATAAACCAGGTAAAATATCAGGAATAGGTAGCAACCCACATAAACTTGCCGGCATATTAGCCAAAATTTTAATCCCACTACTTGGTCTAATTAGTTCCTTACACTTAAAAAAATGTAGGAGATATTAATAGATTATAAAAGACAAATGTATGGCCAATTTCAATATAAAATCTTTGTATATAAATGTTCCTGCAAACAAATGCTTAATTTACTCAAACCACACTTAACAAAATCAAAAAAAAATTCCATTTCCCCACACATAAGGTCATAAAAATGTGCAAATTCATTACTAATCAGTGATTTTTTTGCATTCAACAGCAACCTTATAAACAAAATTTTTTATTTACAATGGCATTTTATCTTGTTTCTTTTTTAGAGTTTCTTGAAAGTAGCCCTTTTATCCCAAATAACTTCTTATTTTAGATACATAGATGATATATCTCCATGACACAATATTACCATGCCTTAATATCATTAAACTGTGTATAACCTTTAAAGTGAATGAGTTTCATGTTTTTGTTTAAAAACATAAATGGCTAGTTTATTATAATTGTCAAAATTTAATAGTTTAAAGTTTTTGTACCGCATTTTTACTATTTTTTTTTTTTCTTAGTCGAACATTAGTCAATGTCGAAGCAACAGTGATAGAGAAAACATTAACCCACTCAAAGCCATATCTGACTTACAGACCTCGTAAAAACGACAGGAAATTCAAATGTAAGTTGCTCAATTCTTTTTGCTGTGATTGTTTAATGTTAAAATAAAAAAAATCTGTTCTAATTTTCTGCTGATTCTGTGGTCATAAAGTAAAAAAATAATTTGACTATTTCTTTGGAAACTAACCTGATCTTATAAAAGAATCCAAAAAACTCATTCTAAATTTGTTGCAAATTGTGTAAATATATTCCTTGAATTAATCTAAATGCTCCCAAACTGACTTCTACATCTAGAAAATATATAAATCCCAGCTTATGCTTTATATTAGCTTACTACAATTTTTACATTATGTTGGTTATGTTAGCTTATTCTGAATGTGTGATTTAGATCATTGTAGTGTCATTAATATTTACAGTACTTTTGATACATTTTTTTTCTTTAAAATAAGCAATTCTAAAAGAAAAAAATATTATGTAAAGTTCTTGTAATTCTGTCTTATTTTTGAATTTTTTTTCATCAAAGACTTATTCACAGATATATATGAAGAAGTACTGAAAAGTTCTCAGCTCTACCAAGAAGGGATTCTAGAAGCATTCTGATGTTTGATCGTTTGACTAGACTTTGGGAAGTGGGCCAGTTTGAGAATTTTCAGCATATCCCTCATACAAATGTTCATTATATTTTTTGGACACTCTCCTCACAGATGATGAATAGATATAGATATGGTTCTGCTGATAAATGCTGAGAATACCATCGACTGAACATGTGAGAAATGAAGAAGTACAAACAAATTGTTGCTACCAGAAACAGTTAAAATGTTTGGTACACAGTGAGAAAAGAAGGCTTGGAGAATTTAACATGAACTGAAAAAATGGGTACCAAGGAAGTTTTAATGAAGTGGTAACTAGAAAAACACTTACTCTTAAAATCAAAAAGAGTGGAAATTTCTAGGACCCATGAGAAAAGAGGGATTATAAAATTTAACACTCACAGGACATACTGAAAACGAGGGTGGGGAAGAACAAGTTTTTGTCAATGAGTACAAAGAAGGATGGTAAATAGTCAAGCATTGCTTAGAGCCATGATTGCCCACATTCTGAGGAGACACAGCATATTAAAAAGAATTTATTAGTTATATATAGTCACTTTGTGAAAGAATGAAAATTTGAATAAGCCATCAGCATGTTCTCACATATTTGAACTGACAATTTGAATCTGGCATCAATTTTCTCTTCTATTTCCACCAACAAAAGCTGATATTTTTTAATCTCAAATAAATCCCCTCCTCCAAATCTATTACTTATCAATAATATTAATTCTGTAGGGAATGTGATTTTGAAAAAAAATATTTTTGTAATTTTTCTCTTTTTAGATTAAGCACAGAAAACTCGAAACTACGGTTAAATACACTAGTGTGCCAAAAGACATGGGTAATATTGTGTAGGACCCTTCTAGCCTGGCAAAATGCATCAACTTTATATAGCATTGATTCTACAAGTGATTGGGGGACCTCTGGCATCTCAATAGCTGTTCACATCTCTGATACTTGTGTGTGCCAGATCCTGCATGTGAAGAGACTACTTCACCACATTCCATAAATATTTGACTGGTTTATGTCAAAAGAATGTAGTAACCATACATTTCATTGGAATACTCTTCAAACTAATTCTGAACAACTTGGGCTCATTAGTATGATGCATTAACTTGTTGGAATAAGCCATCATTGTTATGCTATATAGAATCCATGAATGTGTGCAAATGGTCATAAAACAGTACAGTATATGGTCAATGAGGTGTTCTAGCAGACCAGCAAACCCAACTTATGCCATATGAACATACTCTAAACTATTATAAATATAACAAGCCTGCATGGTAGTGTCAAATCCAGACCTTCTCATTAGACAAGGCCACACATTGCCAATCTTTAGAATCCTTGGACCATAGAAGATCCAATTAGCAAAGTCACAAGCCCAGTTGAGGAGCGTGTGGTCTTCTGGTTTTCATATCTCATGAAAGTTAAAGAACACTGAACTAATCAGCTGGATATGAATCTAGTACCTCCTGCATTGAATGTAGATGTGATTTGACCTGTGGTCAGCAGCTGGTCTATCCACAGTGAGGGAGTAATGCTTTTCATCATTCCACATACACACTGTAGATTGAAGATATTTCAAATGTACCCATAATTGTTAAAAGTTTGAACTATAATTAAGTTTGGGTATTTACAGTGGCAGTAACTACCATTATCTGCTTCTATCATATAACTTAATAACAATGTTACTATGGCCCAAATCAAATGACCTTTTTTATTATTATTATTATTATCATATGCCTTGTTATCCAACTTAAAGCTTGATAACTTCTTTCAGCAATAGCAGTTGACCTAGAGAAGCAAAAGCCATATTGCTTATCTGAAAGAAGACCCTGCAATGTGTGATGCTTAACCAATTCAAAGTTAATTAGAGCCTCTAGTTCTTTGCCAAAAAGAGGTAGAAGGCAGTAGAAGAATCAGATGGTTTGCCTGAATTCTTAAAGACTGGAACAACAGAAGAGGATTTCCAACAAGCAGGAAAGCAAGAAGAAGCAAGGCATTTATTGTAGAGTTTAGAGAGAACATGAGATAGTTCAGGAGCACATTTCTTAAGGATTATTGTCAGAGATACCATAAAGTTCACATGCTTTGTGAGGATCCACTTTAGAAATGATAGCAGAAACTATGGATGGAATTATATGCATATCCCTCAATAGAGACTCAGTTCTAAGTGGAAAGCCAGACAAAGAGAAGTTACAAGCAAATCATTCTGCTTCATCAGCAAAAAATGTTAACACCTCAGATTAAGTGAAGAGAGGAGGAATAGAAGACTTATTCTTATCACACTATTACAGAGCCACCAGTAATCATGTGAACCAAACTTGTTAGAGGCTATATGGTACCTCATTCCATCTGCAAATAAAGACTTAAAGACTTTGAGAATATGTTTATAATTATTTCAAGCAGTCATAAACAGGCATCTGTTGTGTTCAAAATTATCACACTGGTACACTTGGAAAAAGTAATTCCTATGGGCTGTAGCAGCTGAACAGGCTGGTGAGAACCAAGGAGAAGATTGTGGTTTCACCTGGTATTTGAAAGAAGGTACAAAAGCATCAAGAAGAAACCTCTGTGGCAATATGAAGTTTAAGAATATCAATCCAAGGGGCATCTTAAATAAGTTACGAAATTAATCCTAATCAGTAATGCCAGTAACAGAAAGAAGTCTTGTGAATAGGAGGTTCCTTTCTAATAGACAACCCAAAAGAAATATCAATAGATACTACAACAGGAACTGAATTACTGAGAGGACAAAGTTATGATGCTGTACAACAGCTAAGAGAGGAAGTAAAGAACAAATCAAATAAAGATGACTGTTGAACAGATTTATTAGGGAAATGGGTAAGCAAATCCACTATTTGACTGAGTGACTGAGCAATGGAAAAATTGAAAGTCTATATATCGGCAACATCAGTAACATTAGAATGCTTAAGCTACTTGATGTGATGAGCATTAAAATCACTAAACACAAAAATATTTGCAGATGGATGTAGAGAAAGCAATTTCTATATTACCAGAAATTTTTTTATATATATAACAGTCCTGAGAAGAAAGAGTGATAAATGAAAAAGAGATAGCTAACAGAGTGCAATAACAAAACTTAAAAGGACATGAAAGAATCCTCTGGGGACTTGAGACACTTCCCTTGCAACTGGGAAATTTTCCAAAATATAAATATGGAGGATATGCATATGTATGCTAGAAACTTTCTAGCAAAAAGTAAGATAGCCTGGAACAGAGAATTCATTGGTAGCAATAGAAGAATTTAAATTAGTTTCACAAAGTGCAAAGACATCTGGAGACTGTTTCAAGAGAAAAATTCAACACTGCAGAAATTAGAACAAATGTCACAAATATTGAAGAAAGAAAGGTTGGGGGGTGATTTTGTGGTTTACCGGTTTACACGTATTTCTTTTCATTGTATCGGTCATAATACTTATTTTAAGAATAAAAAGGCCAAAATAATTATCACTATCATCTATGGCAATACAAACTGGCCTGGCGGCTAAGACTAAAGCATAATGTGGCCTCACCTCTATGAAGGTTGCCAAATTAGGCTCTGGTCCCCTTCCTGGCCAAAGGGAATTACCAAATTTTATAGCTTTTTAAGGTCATCCTAAGAATTTAAATCAAAGTAATATGAACATAAAATTAGATCATTAAAAGTTTAAATATATATACATACATACATACATACATGCATACACACACGTATATTTTACACTGGACAAAGAACATACACACACGTATATTTTACACTGCACAAAGAACATACACACACGTATATTTTACACTGGACAAAGAACATACACACACGTATATTTTACACTGGACAAAGAACATACACACACGTATATTTTACACTGGACAAAGAACATACACACACGTATATTTTACACTGGACAAAGAACATACACACACGTATATTTTACACTGGACAAAGAACATACACACACGTATATTTTACACTGGACAAAGAACATACACACACGTATATTTTACACTGCACAAAGACTTTGTTGTCAAATGGCCCACTTATTCTTACTATTATCATAATTTCTATTTAAATGATGAATAATAGAATTACAAATTAAAAAAAATAGTTTCAAGTATTGAATGTTATTGTCATGGATTTTAAACATCCAGTACAATTTCTATTTCTGGCACTTTGAGGAAGACTACTGAAAATATGTGTAGGGTTATTTTAGAATGGTCCTTCTCTTGAAGGTTAGTGGCTTGGAAGCAACCAGGGTTACTCTTGCCCTGGTTTTTGCTTTAAGAGGATATACAGGCCACAATACCATATATACATATAGAAACATACATAAACACATGCCAGAATAAATAGCTTGTCATTAAATGTACCACTTATTATTCATTACTGTTATTATAATTTTTGTTTAAATTCTGTTCAATAAAATAAGAAAATTACCATCAAATATATATGAGACTTTTTTAAATTATTGTTGTAGATATGTTTGGAAGATAAATAAGAGGAAGAAACTGACTATACTGAATCACTATTTACATTATTCAGACTGTTGTCCTCATCTTTATTGCCATATTTATTTAGTGATAAATATGGCAACAAAGATGAGGACAATAGTCTGAATAATGTAAATAGTGTACATAATACCTCATCTCAGAAATATAGACATAATAGAAAAAAAAGTAAACAAAAAAAAAGAAATATAGACATAATAGAAAAAAGTAAACAAAATGTTATGTTTCAAAATGCTTTCCTTACAAATTTGGAAATAAATTTTATTATTTTGACATTTTTCCACAGGGGTTGGAGATCATCCATTTCCTTCCCTTTATATATATAATGGTCAACCATGCTTGAATTTTATGTCTCTCCCCGGACAAAAGACTGCTAATGTACCTCTGCTCTCATGGCTGGTCTCTTTTTTGTATTACTTGCCACAATTTCATGGGATAGAATACCCATAATTTTTTTTAATTGTTCTTGTTTTCTGAATAGGATTGGTTTGGGAGAATACAAGCAGTAGGCATAAGCTTCTGAAATTACACCACTGGATACATGAACTAAAATTATTTACCATTCCTTGACAGCTGTGAGTTCAATTCATGGGTCTGGTAATACTGAAAAGTTGCAATCTCAGGTTCAGTGGAAGAAATGGAACTGAACACTTTATTCAATCTACAGGAGTAGACTGTTCTTTTTTCCACTTTCCAGGTTTAGAGACACATAGCCTGGATGATTAAAGTGTGCTTAAAACTATTTCCTTAGCTGTAGTGCTTGAAGAAACTGGCAAGCAACACAAAAGTGAATAAGACTGGTGAGTATTAACTGATATGAGTTATCTCCTCTAAGCTGGGAAAGTGGAATGAGAATCCCTGTGAATTAAATGAAGGCTTGGTTCAAAATACCAACAAAGTTTCCAATTTATAACAACAAGCATCTGCTACAATAGCTGAAATATGTGTATAACAAGTTGAGTATGTTGGTCCAAATAGCATGACAAAACAATTCTACATCTCAAAAATTCCAACATAAATGACCTGTATTATTTGATTTAGGAGAAAACTTAGAATAAGTATTTTTCTTTTTATAAGCTTAGTAAACATTGATATTGATCATTGTGCCTGTCAGAATTTCTTACTGACATTATCCATAAGATTAGCAATTTATTAATAATCAAGTAGAATTAATTTACCTGTATATTGATATACAGATGAGTAGCACATAAGTAATTTCATAGCCCTATCACAAAGATGGGAAATAGATTTCAATCTCTAATATTATTTGGATACTATTGTAAAAGTTCTTGATTTTTAGAAGTTTGCTTACATTATGTATGTATGTATGTGTATGTATTTTTAATTTTGTGATTTTTTTTATTTTTCAGTATTTAAGGGAGAACAAACTATCATTGTAATAAATAAAATTGCAGTGAATCCAAATGGTTTGACTCTTGACAATTCAGATATAATATCTGTTGGATATTGACCTAAAATTCAGATGCTAACTCTGATTGGAAAATCCTAGAGAATGGATAAGAACCTTTTACAACCCTTACATAAAGATGTGAAGAATTTGATTTCTGAATAATGTGCAAAGTTTTTGTAAATAGTTAATGAAATTTATTTAAAAAAAAAAAAAAAATCATTAGTTTTGTTTTCTTTTCACTGTTTGACTTCATTTTTGTGTGTGTATGTATATATATATATATATATGTGTGTGTGAAAAGTGTATATAAATATAAATAAATATATATATGTATAATTATTTATATATTATATATGGTAATTATTAGAAAGCGCTCAATATCAGAGATAGAGCTAACATATTTGGTTGGATAGATGTGAGTTTGTGACCCTGGGTTTCACGCTTTAGCGATTCGTCAGACAAACTGATTAATGTTTTAAAAAATTTGGGTTTATGTAGATTGCGTGTATTGGTGTTATTGTGGAAGTGGTGGGGAAATTTCGTCGTTTTGTCATTCATCGTACTAACGCAAACATCGATATATGCAGACACATATACATACTTGGTCGTCCGTCGGGACTCATACATATATAAACATATGTGGGCAGTTTCGGCTATGACACATGTATGTATACGGGTGGTGTTATGTCTATACATACGCATTTGTATGTTGAAATGTTGAAATTTAAACATTGGAAGTGTGGCGGAAATGTCACGTTAATGTCTCGTGAATGTATACATGTCATATGTATATATATTTTTTTTTTCAAAAAATGTTGAAAAATATTTCCTCGCATGTATGTATATACGTGTGGTGGGGTTTGTGTAAAATTATGATAGGTAAAAAATTATTATTATTTATATTTATTTTATTTTTTGAAAAAAAAATGGGGTTTATTTGTTATATTTAAAGCTGGTTTATTTGTTTGTTTTTTGGTGACTGTGTATATGTAACAGGTAGAAATTTGTAATCCTTATTATTTTTTAATTTATATGGTGATATTTAATATACTGGGTGAGAGGGTGGTTCAATTTAATAACGGGTCTATATGATATGATGTGATAGTAATGTTTCAAGGGATTGGAGACAATGATATTTAGCTAATAGTTATTGTAAATTGGAAGAAATTGCAAATTGGTAGAAATGATTAGTAACGGTGGTGGGAGAATGATAAAACCATGAATTAAAGTTATAGTGGTGGTAGCTTGAACTAAAAAGTGGTTGTTGGTGTTTTATTTTATTTTTGTTTTATTTTGTTATATGTATAAAATAAAACAAAACTGCTGGCTACTTTACTGGAGATTAAAAGGTGTGAATTCATTCATTAGAAATAAGGACCAACATAATTTAAGAAATTTTACTGGCCAACAGACAGAAGAGTTAAAAAATGTATGGCAAATTATTAAAATTTTTTTTTTTTTTTTTTTTTTTTTTTTCAATTGTCCAGCTAAGATGAAGCACTTGGGGACCTCAATGCAAAAGGCTTAGGGAAATTCATTAGATATTCAGATTTTTTCATTAACAGTCAAGTAAATTTGTCCAAAGGTGAATCCTCTTGATCCTGGGTGGTGTGGCCTGTTGTTTGTGAGGATGTATTATTCAACATTATATTTTCATAAGCAGCTACATTTAGCAAACGACAAAATGGCTACACCCTCCCTCCATATATATGAATGAAGTCCAGGTTGAATAACTACTTAAATAAACCTGTAATTTGAAAACAGCTATTCTACTTTCCAAACAATCTTTGCAATCCATATTCATCTCTTCTTTATGGTAACACAGGCTGGTGTACTGCAGCTTTGACCAACACTGATATCTGTTGATTACTGCATAAGCCTTTGTATTGAGTTTGTGACTCTGGGTTTCACACTTTTGTGATCATCAGACAAACTAACACACAAGCAGTCAGCATTTAAAAATTCAATACATCATCATCACCATATCCACAAACAGAACCCCCTTAACCAATGTGGTGATGTAAGGCCCAGACAAATAGCTACATCTATATATATGTGTGAGTGTGTGTGTGTGAAGAAGTGTTAATTCATTTGACAATGCAGACAGCTAATCTGAAAAGAACCCTAATCTGCCCCTTGTTGCATACAGTCCTGACACCGAAATAAGATTACAATTGTGTATGTATATATACTCATATGCACGGATATGTATCTGTGCCTAACCTTGAATTTTTTATATGGATGTGTTTGTGTGAACTTTCATGTGTACAACTGTATGCATGTACGTCTCTGTGTGTAAGAGTGTCATCCCGGAATGGAAATGTGAGAATCCCCCTGCCACCTAACGTAATCAAACAGAAACAAGCATAAATAGGTTGAATTTTCGAAAAATAAAACAGTTTGTCTGATTACAAAAGCATGAAAACTCATATCCATACAACTGAATATGTTAGCTCTATCACTGATATTGAGCACTTTCCAAATTGAGCAAATTAAAAACATTTTGGAACAGAACCTGACCTACAATCCTGAAATTTTGGATTCCCAAGTTTTCATTCATTTTGGTGAAATAATAATTTTTTTTTTTTTGACAAATTGTTTTGTACGATAATTTTTAGAACTTGGAAATAAATTTTGGAATAATTGAAATTAATTGTAAAATCCAGTGAAAGTCCCCCATGAAATAAAAATAATTGTTTGTATGGAAAATAAGGACCTACATACATCAAATGGTGTTTAAATTAAGTGGTGGCAGAAGAATTATTGTTAAACTTTTAAAAGGTAAGCTTAAATATTAATGCATTACTTAAATGCAGTGATCAGTTTTGAGTTCTTTTGTAATTTATTGTTGCTTATTGCATCTACTCTCAACCTATTGTGATGAAGGTTGTATTAAGAGCCCTTCACAAGAGTTAGCTTAAATGCCTCCTGATAGGACGCCTTTTAGGCTAGTTCTAGATATATATCTATATCTCTATCTAGATATATCTCTAAATAGATAGGTATCTATATATCTATCTATCTATCTATCTATCTATATATATATATATATATATATATATATATATACATGCATACAAGTATAGGATTAGTGTATACGGAATAAATTCCAATATCCAACAATTACTATTCTTAAAAGAGTGCTCAATACAGAGTACAGCAAATATAATTATTTATTCGAAAATTATAACACAAATATGTTATAAAACCACTACAAAAATAGCCATTTTGTTTCAACACCTCTGGTGTCTTATCAAGTGATGATGTTAAATGTAGAATAAAGGGTTTTAAAAGGTTCAAATCAACCACCCCTCACAAGGGGAAATGTTACATAAGCTAGAATGACCAATCAAAATACAAGTATATGAGAATTCAAAAAACTTGACAACGAACTAAGGTTATAATAACTATTTAATGCCTTAATGTTGGGGATAGACTAAAATAGAATTTATTCTAACTAATAAGTATTAAATTATATGATAAAATCTGAAATTAAAAATTAAAATTACCCATTTTAAAATTTAAATTTAATCTCTATTAAGTTTAAAATTATAAAATTACTGAGGAAAAAAGAAAAAATACATGTTAGTCTATTTTTGTTTTTATGCAGACGTATTTAGATATATACACACACGAAAAAGTGATGAGACAGGAAATATCTCCATGACCCTTTACAAAAAAAAACATACACAATGAAAGGTGCATCCAAGTTACCATACACACAGACACCAATTAAGACACGTACATACACCCACATACATAGACATTCCATTACAACAACCAAGAAATATTTAAGATTGAAAGTGTTATTAAACGAATTCTAACCACTTATTAAAATATAACTTATACGGGCAAATATACATAGATAAAAATGGAGAACAGAGAAACAAACAATAGGGAAAGAAAGGACATTAAAACAGATATATACGTATAAAAATAACACCATCTAATATATAAAAACGAAAATTCCATACACACAAATATATATAAAAATATATATTTCGTATATATATACGCACTACTGCACAGTAGGTAAAAGAAAATAACTACCTACAGAGATATGTGTACAGTGTACACACATTCTTCATTACAGACAGAAACACAGAAAAGCCTACCTACAGACAAACATACACACATATATCTACACATACATATACGCATATATACACATACAGAAGCAAGCATAAATATATCAAGCCACACAGCAACGTAAAAATGTAAACAGACGAAATATAAATATATATACATATGTACACACATATATACACACACATATATAAACTGAAACAAACATATATATACACATACAAACACACGCATATATATAAAAAACACATATATATAAAAAACACATACAAACTTAAACCTTCACATATATACATATACACACATACACATCCATCCATCCATACATATATACACACACACACACACATAAATAGGTATATACATACATAAACCTACACATATTCTAACAATATTATCTTATTGATGATAAAGTACAGCAAAGTCCATAATAATTTTAAAATGTAACGAGACACAATTAAGTCTATAAGCAATTAAAAACCCTTATCAAACAAAAGTAGATTTTAGTTAGTATTGATGATACATTCCAAGACACTAAGATATACATACATATACGAAGACATACGAACATACAATATACATATATATAAACATGTATAAATATAATACATAATACCCATATCAACACACACACACGCACATATATATATATATATATATATATATATATATATATATATATATATATATATATAATTTCTGAAGCTAAAAATACTTTATGTAGTTGTAGGTTTTTAACACAGATCTCTTCTTGAAACCCACTGCTCAAACATCTAATTCAGCCAGTAGATCTTCTCCACTCAAGTGCAACCACAATATCAATAAATAATAAAAAACAAAATAACACCCACCCATACAGAACACATATAAAGCCCAACATACAAATCACCATAACTACACCCCTTATAAAACAAAAAAAACAAACTTCTTCACAATACCCACAAATAATAACCAACCACACAAAACACAACTATACACTTTACAAAATGCAAACACACACACACACACACACACCCACATAAACATTACACAAATGCATAGACACAAATACACATATGCATGCATGTATATTTGTATGTAGGTATGCATGCATAGGAATACCCACCCTCACAAAAACACATACACACAAAAAAGAAACATCACCAACAAAAACAACTGTTCTTTCATACAACTAAACACAAGTATCAAAAACTAAGTAAAGTTAAAAAAAAACTAAATTAAGTAATCTCACTAAAAATACATATACAGTTAACATAAACACATACAATTAGATGCACGATACAATTAATGCACATGTACAAACATACGTGTGTGCGTGTACATGCACAAACATACATACACACACAAAATATTCCAACCATAACCTAAATTAAATGGACAACAATAAATCAGAGACCAATGGACAAAGTGCGGAAAGAATAAAAGAAAAAAGTTTTTAAAAAAAAGTAGGAAGAGAAATGATTAATTAATCAACACCCATTAAAGCAAAAGGAAATAAATAACATGCTCATACCAATAAAAGAACAAGAGAATCAAGAAATGAGAGTAGATTAACTCTGTTCCCATGAGTGGTTATACCTATATAGCCTCAAAACTCAGAAGTAAACAAGAGTTAATTAAAAAAATCTTTTTCATATTAATTCTATATATATATATATATATATATTCATTTCATATTTCAGTTGATTTGCATATGTGCTTAATAGGGTTGTGATGTTTCATCCTTTGTAAAAATTTATTTAATTTTTTTTTTTTAACTTTTATAAAAATTAATTTACAGTGATTCATTTTTTTGTGCAAAATGTAAAAAAAAAAAAAATTACAATAGCCAAATGTTTTTTCTGGGAGGGAATGGGAGAAGAGAGATGGTCACCTCTCTTATTCTGAATATTAAAAAAAGGTTTAAACAATAACAAATAAGACTCAAAGGTATCTTGAAGTTTGAAAGCTACAAACATTTAAACAGGTACAAAACAATATGACAGAGTACAAATTCTACAAATGAAGACTTGCAGAAAAATTCACTTTTTTGCACCTTATGAACAAGGCTAAAACAATTACAGAAACACTTGGCTCTAAAAAGAGATTCACAATACAAGTTGTTTTTAAATCAAGAAAAAAGACTTTGAGAAGGGAAATGAAAACTGTTGGAAAAAAAGAATAAATTACTTTGAAAAAAAGGGAGTGCACCCATCTAATAGATAAGCAAAAAAATTCACATGCATTTTCCATTTGAATGCTAGGGAGGGTTAACAACCTTTTACAATTTCTTTGTTTTTGAAGTTTCCCCTTCATGGACAGCTTAGGGGTGCACTTTGTTATTTTTTTGTTGACATAGATTTTAAGAATGCCAAAATTTTTCTGCCCTTTGCTCTGCTAGTGACTTTCTCACAAGGAAGCCTGAATCATATCTGATGGCCAAGTCAAGCTGATTTTTGTTGCATGTAACGTCCAATCCCTTCTGATGTTTAACCACATACACTGACTGCCTGCTAATCTCTCTGCTAACCCCTGTTCTTAAGTACCCTCTGGAGTAGTTCAAAGCCACTTTTTTCATTGGACAATAAATATGAGGATATTTTTTTCTGAATTTAACAAGCAACATTCCACCATGACAGTTATGTCTGGAGGTCTGTTTTAGAGTCTCTTCTAAATAAAAAAAACTTAAACACAAAATGATAATTTTTTCTTTACTGTCTGAGATTTCTTTAATACACTTCTTTCAAAGTGTATAAGACAAATTCAAACTATTTAATATTTATTTACTCAAACTTTTTAATTATTATTTTCAATTATTTGACACAACTAATAAAATAAAATTTTTTAACCCCTCTTGACTAATTCTTAAGCTAATATGCAATCAAGGCAAAAGGGGTGCATGGGGTTAAAAAAAACAAATTCCAAGTTTGAATTTTGTATGGATCCAGCTTTAGAGTGTATTGTTTTATCTCAATTGTAATATTTACAGTGTTGAGCGGGTGCGAAAGATCCTCCTTGTTTCTTTTGATCCTACTAGTTAAAACACTTCATTCACAACATCACACCCAGACAATTCTAAATAATCTATTTTATTGTATTTAAATGCTTTTACATTTCTCCAAAGCCCACTAGGAAAACCAAACATCAGGGTACTTCTGGCGTGCTAGTAAAATCCAAATTACCTAGTTTAGCATTACAGTTGTTTCATTTCTCAAAGTAATTCCCATTTCAGACAACACCAGGTACAGATTCTCTTACTTGTAAAACACTCTTCCCTCAGCCACTTGTAATTTAATCTATATGACAAGAACAAACACAGAAATTATCATTCAAACCAATTATTATAGTTTTACTTACTGGTACACTTCACATCATTATCAGTTACAAATTCTCATTTTCTTTCTACTTTAATCATGAGAAATGCCAGCTTAGGAAAAGTACTAAGATTCATTATTTAAGCATACACACAAATATACATACACACATTTCATTCTTTCATTTTTAGATCTGATGAAGCCTGGTATAGCAACATACATTATCAAATCTATTTCATGAAACATTTCCAATATATATATATATATATATACATATACACACACACATCTGTCAAGGAATACTAACCACTCATGCTACCATAGTTTCCACTTGTAAGCTTTCTTCAGGCAGTACAGGATAATAATGATTCCTGAATGCTTGACTTTGGTATTTAGTAGCTCTGCACATTCAGTTTTTCTTTTTTACATTGTGTACTGAGCACTCTTTTATATAACTGTTTTCCAGACAAATCTAACTTTGGCCAAAGAAAATGTGTTATATATAATGTGTGTGGCATCCGTGAGCATCTAGAAACCTTGGATCTGCACCCAAAGAGTTATGGCATTGCTGATGACATTGCTGCATCTGATATGGCTATACTGGCCCACACAGGATTGACAGTCAATTGCAATGAATGCGTGTAAAGGCACTCTCCCTCGATGTTGCCTTGTTGTCATCTTTCTCTCGAGTATGCTTCTCCCTGGCAGCAAGTCTTCATTTCTCCTCTCCTTTCTTGCTCCAGCTCTTGGTGTAAATTGTGTTTCCAGCATGAGCAATCATTGGCGATGTCTTCCCACCACATGATGTCCATGTCCATGGTTCTCATGCCAGTGGCTAGTTCCCTGTACTCAAAATGTATCTCAGACAGTGAAGATGAAAGGTGCTGAGGCGTCTCTCTTGTTGGTGTTCCTATCAAAAGTGTTCAGTACCGTGCTGTGGATGGTGTCCCATCTTTGCTGGACAGTTCGTCTAAGTGGATTTGCAAGGAAGGCGTCCTTCAGAGACTTGATGAATATCACTGATTTGGTTGTCCTGAATTGTGGTGTCATTGATATGGAGTTTGTTTGGAGGTTTGGCATAATGCATCCTTTTTGGTTGGAGTCTGAGTTTGCAGCAAACCAGAGAGTGATCTGTGTCACAGTCGGTGCACTGAAAGGACTGCATCATGAGCATGTTTCTTAGTTATCTACATCTTGTGCAGATCAAATCTAGCTGATGCCAGTGTTTAGAGCAGGGGTATCACCAGGAGACCTTGTGCTGGGCTTTGACTTGGAATTATGTGTTGGTGACATATAGCTCATGAAGTACACAGAGCTTGAGCAGTTGTTGGCCATTGTCATTCAATTTACCAACTCTATTCCATCCCAGACAGCTAGGCTATGAGTCCTGATCAGAACCCACTTGGCCATTGTGGTTGCCAAGTATTAACAATTGTTCTTCTTTTGGAGTGGCCTATATGATAGCTGATCATAAAACTCATCTTTGATGTGAGGAATATAGGGTTGGGGTGTAAGCACTGAGAAGGGTGACAGTTCCATCAGAGGCATGCAGTTGAAGTATGTAGAATTGTTTAGGACATACTCTAAAAGGAGCTTCTGGTTGCCACTTAGCCTCACTTCTGAGCCTGAATGTGGTGACACAGTATCTAGAACAAGATGATAAAAAAGAAATAATCTGGAAAGAAAGGCTTGAGAAGAGAACTTAAGATTATTTCCAACAGACACAATTTAAAATCTGAGACAATTTTTAAAAGTAATTTATTGAGCTATTTGGAACAGTTAAATGGAAAACTGCCAGTTAGGTTAATCACTATTCTTTGTAATTCTATTGCTAAGTAAGGGAGAAATTAAAATCTGCAGAACAAGTATCCATAGCAGTGAGTTGAGACAAGAGAACTGTGAGATGCACTGTAACATGCAAAGTTCATAGGAGACAACATACAAAAACATAGAAATGGATAATTTTGAACATTTGTCTGAAACAATCAAACCAAATTTTCTTTAATAATAGGAAGATAATTCACTCTCTTCAATTATAATTCTACAAGGTAGTACCAACTTTTTAAAGTTTTCCACAAATGACAATCATTATACAACTCCTTTCATTCATGAAATGGATATTTGTTAATATGCTGACCTTTGAACTTCCAAACAGCATAAATCAATGATTCTACATTCTTGATCTTTGCTGACACATTACACTCTACCAAGTACATTTGTAACTTCTACTGCCATAAGTTACAGCCTTTTTTTATAAAAAAAGAATATTTTGAGCAGTCCCTACAGCTATCTTCTTTCACATAACAAATTATTGTAATTTCTTTCTGTTTTAGTTTTTACACTTTTTTTTTATTGTACACTTTTGTTAATTAATATTTTCTTTTGTATATATGAAAATCACAATAGTCATGATTAACTAATTGTGTGTAACTTTTGTTCAAGTTCTTTCTTTGGAGTTGTCACAAATTTGTCTTAGATCCATATTTGTTGTGTCCAAAATTAGAACCTTAAGGGTATTTACAGGTTTTAACTGGAAGGTGCCCTTAATATTTACTTAACTATTCAAATTATTATCATTTCCCTTTCTTCAAAAAATATTGTAGTTAGTACATTTTTTAAGAAATTGTTTCACCCCAAGCAGGGTGATAACCACTAAGATGCAAGGGGTTACTGGGAATAAAAAAGAATGAGAAAAGATTAGCGAAGAGAAAGTACAATAAAAGAACAAGAATCAAGAAGACATCTGGCAATTGATGTTGCATTTAAAGTTTTGAAGATCATAGGTGACAGGGAAGCAAGAAAATGGAAGAGAGTTCCACAGGCAAGAAATATGAGAAAAGAAACTTTTAGAATAGAACTTATGGTTGGTTACATCTTTTGCTATTTCAACAGTAAAATGATGAGACCTAGTTGCCAATCTAGTACTATGATTAAGTTCATGCATTTGAGATATCAAGGAAGAAAGTTCATTAGCACAATTGGCATGAAAATATTTATAGAAAACTTCATAGAGAAGGACAAAAGAGATGCTCATCAACAAGATGCATAAAATCCAAGGATGAAATGATGATATTAGAGAAAGAAAAAATACTTCAGAAATGGAATGAACATATTGGAGAACTCTTCCACAAGGCATGAGAACAACCAGCAACATACAGAAATATTGAAGGACCAGAAATATTAAAGTCTGGCCAAAATTGAAAAGAAACAAAGTGGCAGGACCAGATGGAATTGTAATAGAGATGCTGGAAGCATTAGATGATTTCGGCATAGACAAGATCTCAGAAATAAATTAAATCTATCACAGTGGTGATATACTAGAAGATCTAAGTAGATCTATTTTCATAGCGCTACCTAAGAAGCCAGGTACAAATGAATGTGAAATCCAGACAATCAGCCTAATGAACCATATAACAAAATTTATCATCCGAATTCTGATCAATAGAACATGCAGCAGAATCAGACTGGAAATAGGTCAAGAACAGTGAGTGTTTATTAAAGACACGGGGACAAAGAACACAATATTTAAGCTCAAAATGATATCAAAAAGCACAATACAAATGCAGAAGGAAGTATGCCTGTGTTTTATAGATTATGCAAAGGCATTTGATAAAGTATGTCACAAAGACCTGTTGGAACTGTTTAGTAACTTTGACATATTTGGGAAGGATATTAGAATAATCAAGAACCTATACTGGCAGCAAACCACCTACATACAGAGATAAAATGAGTTCAGCAGATTATACAAAAATAGAAAGGGGTGGAAGACAAAGATGTTCTCACTAGACTTATTTAACATATACAGTGAAGCAATTCTGAGGGAATTAGAAATCCTACCAGGATTCATTATTGATGGTTACAATCTTAACAACATAAGATATGCAGATAACACAGTGTTGATAGCAGATGTGGAAAGATAGAAAACTACAAAAAAGAAAGAAAAGAACACTACAAAACTCCTACAGAAGATAATGAGGGAAAGTGAAAAAAGAATGCATGGTTGTTAGCAGAAGGATGAGACCAAAATGCAAATTACACATTGGAGATATCACAAACAAGTTCAAAAATTTAGATATCTGGGAAGTATTTTAACAGAGAATGGAAAGTGTGACAATGAAATATGAAGGCACATTCTGAAAAGCTAAAGATGCATTTCAAAAGCTAAGCAGAGTAAAAAAATAAAAAAAAAAATAAAAAATAAAAATCTTGTTAGAAACAAAGAAAAGAGTACTGAACTGTTATGTGATATCCTATATGGCAGGGAATGCTGGACAATCTCCTCAAAGATGAAGAAGCATGCTGAGGATACCACAGTCCAAATATGTGAGCAACGACAATGTTTTAGAAAAAATGTAAACAAAAAAGAAAATTATACTTAACATCAGAAAGAGAGTTGAAATTTCTACGGTACATAATGTGGAAATAGGGCTTGGAGAATTTGATACTTGTCACATCACTTGTCCACCAGTTTAGTAACTAGAAGGCGATTAGCTCCCTTGACTGACAATAGTTTTGTTACATGCCTCAGCATACCAGTGTTTCTCAATTCTAACAAAACTTTCAATGTTTTGAAAATGATGTATATACAATACATAAAACTTTGATGTACAGTTCTGGAATACTAGTAGGAACCTTTACTCAAAGAAAAGATGTTTACCAAATGTCTACTTAATTTCTTAGGCTAAGAAATAGGAATGGCAAGCCAAGTTACGTGACTGTAACAACTTTATATATATATATATATATATATACACAGAGCTTTCTTAGCCGCCTTTGGGGATCTCTTTCTAAAATGGGTTACATGTGATCCTGTCTTTATGACAGTACTGATCCCCTGACTGGAAGGGTTGCCTAAAGGAAGTAGAAGTGACTTCCGCTTTTCGGTGATGCAATCCTTCTTCCTGTTTTTGTTCATGTTTGCTTTCTTTCCCTTTTCACATCTTCCTTTTTGAAAAGATGCAGATATTGCCTTTTCTTTATGTAACAACATGACGCATGTGGTATCTACTTCATTCAGCATGCCACCATTTTTAGATTTTACTTACCAGTCACAAATCACTTGTAGTGGTTGTTCACATCCACCACACCCACAAAATACTCAATAGCCATTGGATAGAAGATAAGCACTATTTTCTATAGGACAATTTATGCATCGCATCGCATGAGCCACATCAAATTTTCTGATGTTTACTTTGCCAAACCTGCTTTAGAAAAAATCAGTGATTGGTTGATTTTTGACCAATAATATAACACTCCTTTCAATATTTTTTCTGCTCTCGTTCCTGGAGTCTATTCAGAAAGTATAAATAACACGAAAATCAAAGAAAAGAACAGTAGTAGAACAGTAAATCTCCAGAGCTCAACCATGTATGTGAATTCTCATTCTTCTACTCACACACACACAGACACAAAATTACAATTGCACTACGCTGTGAACTATCTGTCCAAAAAGCCAAGTAACCAACTCAGAATTCTATCATTCTTTTGTACAACTTTCTCATACTTAAACTCAGTTATCACATATTGCTGAACTCTAAACATTTTAAACAAGAAAGTTCTTTTAACACATATTTACAATCTCACATCAGTACAAGGGGAACTACTTCCTCTTTCTTAACTTTGTTTCACTTTGTTGTACTCGCTTGTTTTTCAATATTGTTGATTACTGAATAATCTCTTGTTATTCCTTCTTTGTGTTTCTTTGTAAAATTTAAATGTGATGTGCTAATCAAAAACTCAACCTTCACCAAAGCCTTCTTAACAATTTTATATCAAATCTCATTAGCACGCCACACACTCCATTCAAGTGATTTCCTTTGAGTTTAATTTATCCTTTCATCAAGGACCATAACACATGAACATTTTCAAAGACTTTTAGTTTTAGCATTCTGCTATCACTTGATTGTATTATATTATTATTTTTGATTCAGTAAATACTATTGGTCAAAAAAGATTTCAATGCATTTTCTATGTAATAGTTTCTTTTGACAATAATTTTTGTACAAACAAAATACCAAAGTGGATCACAGAAGCATTGAATAATTTTCTGATTTCTGATTGGCTAATATATGTGAAAAACATTACGTCTATGTAGTTGTGTTCAAAGTCAATTTACTGCCAAAATCTGGTTATGTATTCTCGAGCCTACTATGTGATTCACATTAATTATAAATACTTTGACACATCTTCATTCTTCCTCTTTTCTCTTTTTTGTGCAGAGATCGTGTTTGTCCCTTAGGGTAAAATGCTATGAAACATCATGACACACACACACACACATGCATGCACACATGTATGTATGAACATTGCACATCTATGAACATCTATTCACTCCTTTAACCACAAGGACACATAAACTTATCAACTTCTAACAGTGAAATTTTCATCAGCAAACAGCATGCCGCCTGAGCATATATAACTTTCCACAATTCATCTCAACCAATTGCATCCCTCTTCAATGAATGAATTTGAGCGGCAAGACCCTTCAATATATATTTATGCTGATTTTCAACTCGGAAATGTTAAACTAAAAAATACATTTTTACTACCAAATACTACTTCTCGATTTTCAAGTGAAGACTACCATTTTATCTCACTCAACAAGTTTCTTTGAACTCATCTTACATCAAACTTCTCAATCTACAATACCTTCTTACATGAACATTCCTTTCATTGAGATTGACTGTGAACTGAAATCTTTTCCTCGAGTTCAGAAAAAAAAAAAAAAAAAACTTTTCTTTGGAAGTCTTAAGCAATTCAAACTAACAGTTAAAAGTAAATAACTCCTGCTAAACAGGTATAGAAATTGTGAGTAACTTTAATTCTCTTACAAGTAACAATACATCTTCTTACTAAAGTTCTCCAAACTTACACACTTTTTAATACACAGCACAGTTTATCAACAGGAACATTTTCCTCACTCAAAATTCCAAGGACAAGTAAGTTTCAGCATTTCAAACACAACTGTACAATTGTTGTTATGCATATATAAATTGCATTTACTTATGCAACTTTTCTTCTTGAATGTTATTCTTCTTGTTTGCTTATTTATTGTTAGCATATTTGTAAAGTAAAAATAGTACGGGTTGAATCGAGGCCATTCAACCTGCTAGAGACTTACCATTTGCATGTGGTTACTTTGCTCCTTTTCCTGGATTACTAATCTAACGAAAATTTTTAGCGCTACCAAAAAAACTATACCTATTCCTCATTTTTGGATTACCAACAATTGCTTTCCCCTGGACTTTTTAACATCTGCATTTCTTTGAATTGTATTATTATTTTATTTTCCAATAATAAACTTTGGCATATTTTTATCTGAATTCCTCATCCTTGTTATCTTTGCCTTGACCTGTGTCAGATCATTGTGTTTTGTTTTTTTTAAATGTTTGTGAGTATTGTCTGATATGGACATCCAGGTACCCTCAACACAATATGCAATAGGCAACAATAAACTATAGAAGAAGTCAAAATTGATCGCTTACCTTTTAAAAAGTTCCAAAAAAATTCTTTGGCCGCCACTTACTTACTTACATAAAGGCAATTTGATGTATGTAGGTCCTTGCAAACAATTATTTTATTTCATGGGTGACTTTTTGCAATTAATTTTGATTATTCCCAAATTTATTTCCAAGTTATAAAAACTGTTATTGTACAAAAAAATTAATTGCAAAAAATCACGTAAAAAAAGGTTGAAAACAATCACAACAATGAAAACTTGGGAATCCAAAATTTCATGATTGCACGTCCAGATACAGCTCAGAATGCTTTTAATTTGCTCACGGAATCGGCCTGGTTGCAAAATGGTATGATGTGTTGGGCTACGGCCTCCAAGAGTAAAGTTGAAAAAGTGTGACCCACTGACATTCGCATTTAACCCATTCGTGTGGATGCTTTTTCCTTTTTCTATAAGAAAACTTTTTTTTTTTTTAAATGAAACCAGCTATTTTCTATTGTTTGAGTATGAACTAAAGATCCATATTGTAAAATCAACAAAAATTATTTTCATGAATTTAACTTTGTGATTGTACCCCCCAGATCATTTAGCAGATCATAAGTGGAAAGAAGCATCACCAATGATTGTAGAAAACTGTGTTCAATATGTCTTTGGATGACTGCTTCTCAAACTATTATGAACAATTTCTACAAAGTAATTAAATTCTTCAGAATTTCTTTCGATTCCTCCAAAGTTGTAGTTATATTTTATTTTTACTTAATGTTTCATCACTCTCCACTATTTTGTTTGGACCTCAGATTTTATCACCACTGTTTCTTCCAGTGAAATAACAACACACATCCTTACAAAATGTGAACCAATCAACTAGTGTTTGCTTCAAGCAACTGTAGTCACTTGGTTAAAAATTAAAATCAATAACTCATCTTTTCTTAGCCCAATAAAGTGAAATGAATTAACAAAATTTTCATTTTTGTGCATGTGAATTATGTCCCATGTTTTATGACTATACCCCCCCCCTGCTTCCAAATCTAGATTTGTTTTTTATTAATATTTTTTATTGGAGATTTCTTCAAAGGGTCATTTATGGGGTCTATTGAGCATCAAATTGTCGCTTCCTGACATTTCTACCGATGTAAATGACATTAAGTCGAACTTGTGTCATAGGCTGTCGCCGTGGCAGGTGGTTAAATAGCGGATGAGATTGTAGAATTTAGTTGCTTGCTTTCTCCTTCGCACTGGGATTTAACTCGTAAATTTTAGAGTGCTGTTTGGCAGGAGGCTGTCCTTTTACAACCCGGCTACAGAACTTCTTTCATTACACACACACACAAAAGGACAGAGACGGAATTTTGATGTCTGCGGAAATTGGGCAATTTAAAAAGTAAAAACCGATCTGATCATGTGTCACATTTCATTACAATTTGAATTCATGTATCTAGGTAGGTGATGTAGGTACCTCTAATTAATTTGCTGAAAAAAAGAGCATCATAGCATGAAAAAGGCCTCAAACTTGATAAAAACAATTTTTTATCGTCAAAATGTTTATTTAAGAAGATTAAAGAACAAAGTATTTTTATTAAATTTTTTAATCCTTATACGATCAGATAGTACCTGGGCGACATGTGGAAAGTGTTACACGCATGCAAATATATGGATACACATAGCGCTTGAAAGCTGTTTTCTTAAATTTGCACGTGTAAGGGACACAATCACTTGTTTAACGTTTTACGCGGGAAATTTAATAATAGATTATGAATTGAAACGGCATGCATTTTTAACCGAAAGATTTGTATATATATTTTCCATTTCTTTTCTCGAAATTGTTGTCATTTTTATTTCTATTGTTAGGTTACGACTAGTTTTAATTAAACCAAACCCATTAAATCGTTTGCTCACTCGTCGTAGTCGTATGTTTTTTCTTTTCTTTTTCCGGTTTTCAAACTTTATTCAAATTAATTCAGCATCTCTCCTCCGCCATTATTATTATTATTTATTTATTTTTTTTTTTTTTAGAAAAAAAAGAACATGGTAAATTTGCTTTAAGCACAATGATATGCTTCTTTAGTAGTATTTTCTTAGTATTTTGTAAATAATAAGCAAGAAACACTCATGATCATTGGGACGTTGGAAGATTCTTTTAACAATTTGAAATTGTTGAATGTAAAATTTTCTAAATGATTGATTGCTTTTGTTTAAAAAAAAAGCTGATTATTAACTTTTGTTTTCATTAATAAAGAATATCTTTTTTTAAATTTCTTTTAGTGTTTTGGGCGCTGGAATTGTCTGCGTTTTAGTCTTATTTTAATTTCAATCTTCCTTTTAGTTGTAAATCAAATGTAAGATTTGTTGCCTTGTTGAAAAGGAAATAAGTGAAGTTTGTTTTTGAGGAAGAAAAACTTGATTTCAACACCAGACTGATTGATTTCTGTTGGTGTGTGTAAAAATGTTTGTTAAAAAAGAAAATTAAATTGTAATGTCACATATTCTCAAAATATTGAATTGTTCATCTGAATTGTGAAAGAAATAAGCACAAATGTTTTCACCGCTAGGAAACGTCCATCTAAAAACTAACGCTAGCAGTGAAACTGAAACACCAACAGAAATCAAAATGGTTATTTAGAGGTAGAATATATATTTTTAATTTTTTCAACAATGTAAGCGAATGTTTTTAATTTCCACAATTTATTTTTTTTCTAATGTTAATCAATTAAACAGTGAAAATTTGCATAACTCTTTCTGAAAGGGAAAATAAGTAATAATTCCATATGTAAAAAAAAAAAATTATCCCTGTGAATATTTAGAACATGTAAGTAATTAAAAATAATCTTCCCTTGTATCTGCTAAACTTTTCTGTCATTGTTATCTCATTCAATATCTTTGAAATTCTAAAGGTTTGTTCTAAAGTCTAATCCATTCTTGTTTTTCATGTGTAACAGGTTTTAAAAATGAAGCGTTCGATTATAACTTCCCAAGAACAAAAAAACTGTGAAGAATGGTTGTCCACCAGAAACAGGAAAAAAGTGAGGAATTTTCTGGTTCTTATTTTCTTTTTTTTTTTTTTTCTGATTTAATCAGGTCTACTATTTGATATCTTTTAGGCTGTGGTAATATTCATGCACATAATTCAGTAATTCTCTTGAAAATTAACGTTTTATAAGGACTAAAAAAAGACATCGTGATCGGTTGCTTATTCAATTTTGGTTAAGTAATTTACTTCTAAAATTCTCAAAGCTATTAACATTGCATTTTATGAAATTAAACTTGTTAGTTTTTTTTTTTTTTTTTTTTTTTTTCAAGCACTTAATCGTGAACTGTAATAATTTTCTGCAATATTTAAATAAAAATCAAATTTTTTTAATTATCAACAAAAAATGAATGCTAATGTTCTTGACAAACCAAAGAATATATAATTGTTTAGGGTTAGTTTGTCTTGGAATATGGTTTAAAAGAACACTTAAATGTTTATCGTCAGTATAAAAATATTTTTGGGCCAATAATTTCTGAACTGACATCAGAAATAATATTGACATTTAAATCATTTAATGATCTACGTTATTTGATTTATAAATTTTGAAAATTATGGTTGTCCTTTTGATTAAAGATCGTGTAGTCTTTAATTTTCGACAGTTCTTCACTAGAAATCCAGAGTTAAATAATTGAAATATAAATAATGACTAAATATGACAGTTTGAAAAATTGCACTCCCACTTTTATTCTTTTTCCCCATTCAGATTTGCCCTTCTGTTGCAAGCAAAACTTTGATTTCACATAAACTTGCATCTTTCCCATTCACTTCAAAGTATAAGTTGACACAGAATTCATCACCTTCAAAACAGCTGATTATACCTCAGCATCAGATGAGCATTCTCAATTTTGTTAAGAAGGATAAAATATCTCAGCATCAAGGTAAAATGAAATTACAATTGTTTAATGATTTGTTCCTCTATTCTGTACTTAAATTATTTTCTCTCAGATAATAATTTATTTTGCTCAAGCATCCAGGCTATGAGAAATAATTTCTGCTTTTATGAAAATTAATTTGGCTAAAATAATGTTATTGTTATTAAAAATATTAGTGATGGTGTTAGTGATTTTAATTTTCTTTATTGTCACAAACTGAGAAAGAAACAACAGAAAGCAGCAACGGTAGGTCATAACAAAAACATAGTGGATGGTAAGTTAATGACTTAGTAAAAAGCACTATGGCAATATGACTCACAAAATAGATTATAAGATCAAGATCATAAATTGTTCATAAAATCCGTTAAAATAGGCTCCAAATGAAATTATGCAAAGACACTTTCTGATTGGCTGGAAAATATATATTATTATGTGTTCTCAACTAAGTCCGAATAACATTGACCTAGTTCTTGACCTGACTAAAAAATAATTCCACCCAAAATCTGTCAATGCTTTTGAACCTACCACATAACCCAAGTTAGCAATAAATATGAAACGTCATTCATCCTCAACAGTGAGCTGAAAAGAATCCTTTAACTTGTCACACAGATCCACGCTTTACATTAAAATTCCTTACCATAATTTCAGCCTGAAAAGGACACTCACTCACACAGCAATATTTTATCACGAACAAATAACTCAAGTTTTCCACATTCAATTTGATACACAAATCTTTGACATACACAGCAACAACTTTGTAAACATTAAAGTAGGTATTTACTCTGTCTCCCCACTAAGACGAGTTGTAACACAAGGTCTTTTTTTAAGGTGGGGACCTGAGCGTGTACACCTAGGACAGGAATAAAAATTGCCAGCAGCTCCCGCAACTGTCAGTTGTGCTGGCCTCGGTGCGAACACTGATCTCTCTCTCTGGTGCAATGAGAGGACGCAGCCTCGGCCAGCTGTTCTCCAGGGCTGGGCACCTCTCAGCATAATTTTTCTCAGTTGCGACTTTATCCTTTGCTGGAGTCACCCCTGAGTGCACTCTGCCCAAAGAGAGATGATAAATAGATGTGTTACAAACCCCTTGAGGGAGGGGTTTATCGTAAACATTAAAGTAAGTCATGAACAATACTTCTCTACTTTAGTACAAAATTGAACTGTTTATTTTTACTTAAATTACAATTATACTCAAAGGCACTTTCTCGTTATTGTACAAACTGTTCAACGATCTATCAAATCAGAAGTTTGATAACACTTCAATCCAAACATAAAAGAACATTTGAACTTTTAAACTGCCTCTTTACTTCAGTTGTTTGTACCTCTTGGTTATATAAATATTTTATTCATTATTGTGCAAAAACTGTTGTTTCTCATGTTTGTTCTTATTCTATGCTTGTTGAATACTGAAATTTTAATGCGAGAGGAAATTGTTAATTTTATCACGCAACCTATTTATTCAACAATTATTGGTCTATATAATTTAATCAATTAACTCAACCGCTACAAGATAATATAGAGAACAAGACTGAAAGATGAATGGAAGTTTATTGATAAGATCATTAAATGGAATGCTAATCAAAATCTGAGAAATTGTAAGGATCATGTTAGAAGGTATTTAATTGCTTACTAAACTAAATCAATATTATGTAATTGTATAAATGTTTCTTTTCTTCTCTTTGTATTCCTTACTTTCTAGTCTTCTATTTTAATAGAGGTACACAATGTCACAACACTTTTGACAGAAATAAAAAGCTGGTTTTGTTGTGTATATATTGTGTGTGTGTGTTAACCTTTACAAATTTGAAAATAAAATAAAACTTGATTAAATATAAATTTTTTGAAATAATTAATATAAAAAAAAATAAATATTTTTGGTAAAAAAAAGAATTACAGATTTCACAGCATAATCAGGAAATGATTTTTATTTTTTCTATCTTCACATATTTAGTTTCAGAAAATGATGAAATTTTGGTATAGAAGTAATAAACTGTAAGATGGACAGAAATAAAAAAAGTCAAAACTATACTCTCCAGGTTCTAATTAATTTTTTTTCTGTTTTTGTTTTCAAGGGTTTTTTTTCTGCTTTCAGAATTTTTATATGTAATCATTAAGGTGAATGAGTTTGTTGAATAAATCCTACTCATAATATGAGTTCTATAAGTGACTGATTGCTAGAATAACTCTAACTCAGATTAACATCTGATTTTTGAAAACAATTGATATTTTGTATGTGAATGTCCTTGAGTAGACACATTCTGTCTTTGTATTCTATTTTGAATGTCTGTAATATGAAAACTGGTGAAGGTGACCCCAGTAAATAATTTTGTAAAAGTATTTGAGAAAAGCATTTGATATTTTAGAATTGTTTAAAATGTGCACCTCTTCTTTCTGATTACAATAATTGAAATGAAGACATTTTTGGAAAATGTATAATATAGTAAAACCTTTTATGAATGTGTTATGTACGATTACCTAATATTGAGTAATTATGGAAAAATTTGTTTTTGATTTGTTTTCAGATAAACAAAATGTAAGAGCTATAAAGAAACTGTTTCAGGAAAAAGAGATAATATCAGAACTACAGGAAAAGAACACTGGCTTTGCTAGCAGTCCTCAGAAAACTATGGCTGTTTCAGCAATACATAATAAGGAATGTAAATTTGAGAATGTTTTATGCTCAACAAAACTTTGTAGTGATATAGAGGAAAAGAGATTGGAAGAAATACAAGAGAAAATAAAAGAAGATTTTGATGATTATGGGAAAACCAACAAAGAAAATATTTTTTCTGAAAATGACATCATCAATGTTGAAAAAAGAAGCATAAAAAATGTTTTCATTGATTCAGATAGAAGTGCAATTCTATTGAATAAAACCAACTTGTCCCCATCTAAAACTTCATACATTTCTGAGACTAACTATTTAATATGTTCAAATCAACAAAACACTTCCATTCTTAATAAATTTGAATTTCAAGTAAATAAATTACCTGGCAATCCCCAGAAAAAAACTGCTACAACTTCAACCAAGTATATAAAATCTGTGAACCAAAATCTTCAAGACAGTCAAAAGATCTTGGGTTTAAAACGTCTGAAATACTCACTTGATTGCAATAATGATATGACAAATTTATACACGAAATGTGAAAAAAAAATCAATGCTCTAGATCAAGAAAATGTTAGATCTAATTTAGGTATCTCACCCTCCAAACAGATATTGGAAACTCATCTGAAAGATAATTGCAGACAAGTTTCATCAACAGACAATATATTGCTAAAACAAAGACCATCTCTGCAGAAAAATATGGTATATGCTTGTCCACCTAATGAATGTTTTCATTTAAATCCTGCCCAGCATATGGAACAAAAATTATCTAATAGTTCCTATGATAAAGCTGAATTATTTAATGAAAAGACTGCTAGAGATTCTCTCCTGGATTTCTCTGAAAATAATCTTGATCTCAGTTGTCCAATTTACATTGAAAATTCTGAGCACAGTTCAAAAAAGAATGTATTTAGCAATTTTCAGACAGATCAAATACTAGATCTTGCCAAAAGAAGCAATTCATCTACCACTCAATATGAAGAGGTAATTGAAATCAATGCCAACAGTAGCCTACCTGAAGAAATGGTATGGGCACAAAGTGTAAATGCTGTTAACAGATACAGTGTTAATGAGCATGATTTTGTAACTGCTACAAAATCTGATGCCAACAATTCTCATTGCTTTACAGGTTTCTTTGAGACAATTCAAGCAAGCAAGCAAGAACATTCTGATGAGCAATTGAATCTTGAAGAAGACAATTTGGAATTCACTCTTCATTCACAGCGAAGCATTGATGAGGAAATCCCTCATGAATTTATACAAGAAAATGATAATTTCACATTTAACTCTGACTTTATATAGACTTGATTATAAAGAGATTTAAAATTATGCAATCATTTAATATCTTAAATGTTGAGACATTTTTTTTTTTTTATTTAAAAAAGGTTTCTTCAATATTTGTTTATACAAGCATAAATGAGATGAATTCAATATAATATTAATGCAAAATAACTAAATTCTCAGCATAGATTAAATATTTAGATGTTATTATCAATAAACTTTGTTTTTAAAAATCTTCATATTCTATTGTTAATTTAGATATTGATCTTTAAGTTATTTTGTCATTATTTCCTTTTGATATAAAATTACTCTCCTCTTTGAATATTTTTTGACTGTGGTCATCATTTAATATTTTATGATTCTAGGTATTTGCCAAAATTACTAGTGTTGGTTGGTAAGTAATGCCTCAAATCTTCTTAAATAATGAATCAGGTATGAGAATGAAGTAAAAATTGTTTCTTAACAATTTTCAACATTTAGTGCTGTAAATTTCAAAAACATTCTTCCACTTTTACATTCAATCCAAGAGGAAAATTTTGGGTTTGTTTGATTCAATTTTGCACAGCAACTTCATCTTTGGCATCAGTTAAAGTTGACCTTTTAATTCCTGTTTCAATCTCAAGAAATAGCAGAATTTTGATGGTGTCAAATTAGGCCTGCATGGAAGAAGATATGGACAACAGAAATTTGAGTTTCTCAATATTTGATTCATTTGTTGACTTGCAATACAGTTTTGCATTTTTGTAATTCAATAAAGAAAAGGTCATTCTGTCTTTCCTGCAGACGTATTATTTAAGTACTTGAAGGCATTGATTTCATTTGTGAATTTTCATTACTATGCAACTTTCTAATGCCAAAAAGTTACATTGATGATCAGACATAGTACTTATGATTAATGGACATTTTTGCTCAATACTGTCACTCAAAAACTGACACTGAGTTTGTTAGAATTGAACTTTATATACTATTGAATACATATTAAAACTTTTCTTTTTTTGAGGAAGGAAAAACAATATCGATTTCAAGTCGAATGTCTTATTTTAAGTTTAAATTTTAAAATATTCCAAAAATATAGTTAATTGAATTATGAAAATTGAATTGTGAAAATTTTGGTTAAAATAGAAATATTTTCATTATCCATTAACAGAAATCAAATTTGTTCGTCAAATATAACATTATAATTACAAGTGACCCTGTGCATTCTAATATATATAATTTTCCATATTTTTGTTAAGAGACTTTTTATCAATGCAAGTCAGTATTTGCAATTTAGTTTTTTAATGTGAAAATTATCAACTGATGCAATAATTTGCATAGCTGAAAGGGAAAGAAATATAAATTTGTTTGATATTCAGATCCAGATATCAAAATAAAACAAAAATAAAAATAGCAAATTATGAAATTTAGCCATGGTGAATATGTAATTAAAAACTCCTTTAAAAATACTGATGTTATGAACTTTCATTGTATCGGCTGATCTTTGCTGGCACTTCTATCTCTCAAGCAATATCCTTGAATTCTGAGTTTATCACTTGTAATTTGCTCATTAACAGTTCCCATGGGATGTTAAAGTCTACCAATCAAATTATCTGAAAAACATGGATGCCTTTAATGTCACTTTATCATTAGTTTAACTTCCTTTCACCGAGGTTAGTCTGATCATTTTATAGTTTTTGTGTATTTTTTATATGTTTCTTTGGTGCATTTTCAGTAATGTGCCTTCATGCTTCTGTAAGTATTGTATGAATTTTTTGTTGTGAAATATATTTGTTTGTTCTTAAGCTGAAATTGTATTGAAGCTAGGTTGTTTGGTTTTATAGATAAGGATTCTAAATTATAGTTGCCATTGTTTGTAAAGAAAAAAAAAAAAACCTTTAAGTTTGTAATGAAGCTTTGTTCAGTGCAATTTGACTACTGGCCAAATGTGAAGCTTGACCATTACTTTTATAGTCAGGTAAGTTCCAGGGGGAGACAACTCTGATTGCCTTCACCACATTATTTTTGACTCGTTTTTCCTCTTATTTTGTTGGTTTTTGTCATAATACTCATTTCAGTTTGGCATTTCTTCAATGATTTAATAAGCAGCAACAATTAGAAATATTTGTTTTAAATGAGATGAAATTTCATCACTTATCCTTGAAACTAAAATTTTAGTATTCAATTAAAACCATTTCAGCCTCTTATTAATCCTTATAAATTGTTTTAAAAATTTTGTCCTCAAAGATTTTTAAGTTTTTAGCCATTTTATTAAGATAAACTCGTTTTGTGTTAGATGTAACATTTTTATGTATTTATTTGGCCTAATTTCCTCAAGAATGTTGGAGGGTTTAATTTTGTAATAAAGAATCAGACACAAAAATGGAACATCATATCACTGCTGTTTTGACTTGAAAAGCACACTGTCAGTCAGTGTGATTTCTCATCTTCAACATCTTTGTAAATAACTTTTGTCAGTCCTATCCAAATTTCTTAGCATTGCTTTATGAGGAGAATATTGCCCATCTAATCGAAGCATATGTCCAAAGAATTTCCATTGTAAGCAGATGATGAAAAGTGATAGCAAATATGTTTGGCATCTTTTGTATAAGTTAGAATTAGTGATGATGTGAGAGAATCTTTTTCCAATTAGGTATTTTAAGTGTTTTTGATGGAATGAATCCAGTTTTTCATCATCCTTCCCAAAGAAATTGAAAGGAAAGAGGAAAAGTAAATTACAAAAATTGAAATGAAGTCGTACAATTGTATGTCAGTACTAGTTTTGCTATCATGTTGCACAGTTTTAATTGGGGTTTTCATTTAAACTATCTTGTCTAATCCACACCATCTTCAAATTATTCATACTTGCGATTGTCAACTGTATACATCTGATAATATCCTCAGCATCTCTGAATAAAGTTTCTACTTTCTTAACATTTCTCCACCCTTTTATTTTTATAGTTCCTCTCTTCAATATTGTATACTCGGTTTTATCCTGGCTTACCTCCAGGTTTCTAGTCAAATATACTGTCTCAGCTGCATTCAAATCCACTTCTTCCTTTCATTGTCTGATAGCCTATATCATCTGCATACATCAGGTATACTTGTTTTAGCAATTTGTCAGTATGAATGTTCTATATGGGGTGTACTTGTTGATTTAATTTCTCATTGTACTAAGACTGTCCTCACAGTATATATTGAAGAGAATGCCATCTAAACTATTACTTTGTGGAGATTCTAGGTTGCATTACAACTTTTCATTTTCAACACCTCTAATGCCTTTGTAAGGGGAAATGACCAGTTGATTTAAAAGCAGTTACTTCCCATTGATTACGAGTTTTCCTCTAGTTGCTTTAGCAAGTGAATTTTACATGTTAGATTTGATGTAAAAGCTTATTTACTAAGATTTTCATGAAAAGTAAGGATTGAATATTTTGATCTAAATATAATTTTGAAATAGTTAATTCTTATACAAATTTATTTTCTTTTCTTTTTGTTTCTTCCAGATTTATCCAAAAAATTGTTTATTGATCAATTTTTAAATAAATATGGCAACAATTCAATCATGAAGTAATTAAAAAATAAATTGCAAAATAATAAATTCAATGTAAGATGGCACTTCATTAACCATTTCATTGTAAGTCTCTCCATTTCATTTCTTGCAACTTAGTTTTCCTCTTTCCTTTCAATTTGTTCAGGCTCTGCCTTTTTAAGCCATTGTGAAAAATCTATCACATTCATATTGTGTATTTATCAGTATAGATATAATGAATGATAAATATCAAGTTAGTTTCTTGCAAACTCTGTCTTCTTTCAAGTGAGTATGTCCAATACAAAAAACTTATTGTTATAATCTTTAACTGGGTATGTTTGATTTTGTTGGCTCTGTAATTGCACTATGTTTCCTTACAACATTTCAAGTTTGTCTTTATTCACTTAAACAGTCACACTATTTATTAATTGCTTAAACATAATGCAGTGATACAAATATTCATTACTCAACATGGCTATTTAGCTCATCAGTAACACACAACATATGAACATCCACCATGTATCAAAGAAGTAAGTTTAAGCATCCATTAACAAACTCAACATCACAGTATAGAATTTTATTCTTACTCAAAGATAATTGAACTTGATGAATGAAAACTACACTTATATGATAGTTATCAATATGCAATAAGTTTAATAAACTCTACTGTTATTGACATACTGTAGATTCTTTTTTTTATTTCACTTGTTAACCTTTTGATATGTTATTATTTAGATGTCCATTAAACCACTTACCTGTCAACCAGAATTTCACATTATTCATGTCAACTACAAAGGGTGAAGCAGGTAGAAACAGTTAAGAATATGCCTGATCACATTCACCTCAAACATCTACTATTAAATATGTTAGGAGCATAAACTTAACATTTTACAAAACAAACATTGTAGTGAGACTTACAATCTTTTAAATCAGGAATCAGAAACAAATATATAGATTCGTATACAACGTGCATTTCCATTGAATGCTTTGCTTTGGTTGTTACTATATTTGTTGACTCCATCTGATGTGTGTGTGTGTTTCTATGTTTTTGTCTGTCATTATAAACCATCAGGAGATGATTTTTGTTTTTTTTTTTGTGTGTGAATGTTTTACATGCTTCATGGGAAGATTGCAGAATTAAATAAAGCTCGACCACAAGAAAAAATAAAAGAAAAACATCATAGTTCTGTGTTAGTGATTTTAATTTTCTTTATTGTTGCCACAAACAGAGAAAGAAACAATAGAAAGCAGTAACGGTAGGACATAACAAAAACATAGTGGATGGTAAGTTAATGACTTAGTAAAAAGCACTATGGCAATATTACCCACAAAATAGATTATATAGAGAACAAGACTGAAAGGTAAATGGAAGTTTATTGTTAAGAATGCTAATCAAAATCTGAGAAATTGTGAGGATCATGTTAGAAAGTATTTAATTGCTTACTAAACTAAATCAATATTAAATTATGTAATTGTATAAATGTTTTTTTTCTTCTTTTCTTTGTATTTTTTACTTTCTTGTTTTCTATTTTAATAGAGGCACACAATGTCACAACACTTGTGACAGAAATAAAAACTTTACTGAATATGTATTGAAACATATTTCTTTTTTCCACTAGTCCTGATGCCATGTACTAAGTTAAGTCTAAAACTTTAGAAGTAGTCATAATGTTGCAAGAGAGATCAAAGCCAGAGTTGATTGATAAATTAATGTCTTCTTTCACTGTTGCAGTTAGGCTATCCATTTATCTAACTGATGGACTTAGCAACAAAAATTGGAGTGAGCAGCAACATCATATGACCCAAGTTCATACCTCTTTTTTATTGCATCCATAACAAGTGAACATACATGACAAACACAGTCCTATACCCTCGAATATCTTGCTGGTTTCTGCTTACAATGTAAAAATAAAGTGCTCTGGACAGACTGTGCAACAAAAAACCTTAGGAGAAATTTTGCATGGACATTTATTGTGGCTAACACTATGAAGCCACTTTAGGGATATGACATTCTAAGTCACTATGGACTAATAATAGATTGTAAAAATAAGTTGATCAACACAATTATCAATAGGCAATGTGACACCAAGCTGTCAACTTGTATTTAACATGTTTCAAGCCATGAAGGCTGAAAATGCAAAGGGAACTTTACAAAACATGATGGAATACTACCCTAATCCCTAATGCAAAAAAATTAAAAGTACTTCACAGAATTGAAAGAAGGAGCAATCCTCCTGTATTTACGAAAGTGTGACAGTAGTCAAAGCAAAAGTTTGATATAGCCAAGGAAGAATTTAAAAAGCTTTGGCAAGCTGGCATAATTTCCCTTTCCAAGTCAGAGTGGAGTTTGGTCCTCCACAAGTCTCCTCCTGAGATACCCTTACTAATCAAGTTAATACAATACAATAATAATAATACAATTATCTTCATGATAAAAGGTACAAAATAAATTAGGATTATCTGATAATCCAAAAATATGACTCCTGTTGTATGAAATAGACTGAATACAAAGAAATTTGACTCTTGAAGTATGAGTAGGTACTGAAAATTTCTTGGCTTGATATAAAAGGATTAAAAATATTCTTATATTTTATTATTTGATCTTCAGTAAAATAGCCATAGCTTTTTATTTCTATCACAGAAAGAGAATGACAACAAAATGAAAGTTATTTGTCTATTTTCTTCAAACAACAAAAATTAAATTGTAGTTGTTGAGGCTAGTTTTCATGTTGGTCATGACTTAGTAACTCAAATGAATTTATTTAGTCAGTAAAGGTCTATAAGTGCATCAGATTTTCTCTTTGCTCAATTTGTCATTCATAGTTTATGATAATCATTGTTATCATTCATTCCAAAACTAAATTATACGCACATTGTTTACATATTGGGGAGATTTTAGTCTGTTTAAAGGGACCTGTCATTACTAAGATGGTGTAAGGTTTTAGTATATTGTCAGTGACCAGTTATTATTTACATATTGGGAGATTTTACTATGTTGATGTGGACCTGTTATTTGTTTATTCTTTTTATCTAGCCAGTTCAGCCCTTACCAGCTTTACTTGTCTATTTCTAAATTTTCTTTTACACAATTCTGTGCTTAAAGTATTTGAGAAACATTTTTAATACTTTACAAAATTCAAACAAGAAATTTAAAGTTGTGTTATTCTACTTGGGTAGATTTATTATCACCTATGAAAAGTTATTTTATTTCTACTTTCAAATTCTTAAAATATGACCCCCAAAATAGGCATACTCCACATATGATTTTATATTCACATACCAATGTAGTTTGCAAGAAAAAAAAAAAACATGACTTGTGTTCACCTCATTATTATATTAGAGAATGTAACTAGAAAACTTGAAATGTATAAGTGATGAGAACCAGGTCAGGTTGAAGGTCGCTCTTGTATTTCAAAGACAATCTGATGTATACTTATATATTTGTGTATGTGAATATATAGTGGTATGGGACTTAGAGGTCAAAATGAACAGCTGATTTACCCATGCCAGGAAGATTAATGAAGGATGATAATAACAAGGAAACACACTGGTAATTTTTAGCAAAACAAGTTAAAGAATTTATTCACAAATTTACAAGCTTTAAGTAGTGCCAGAAGCTCGTTTCAGGAAACTAAACCAGAATTCTTAAAGTTCATACTTTTAATGTATTGTCATGAAAAGGAAATGTTCATACAATAGGTTAAATGAGCTGACACGAAATAATATTAAAAATGTTTAAGACAAAGATAAAAGAGTTTGTTGTTCACTAAAGGGATATATGGTTTGCATATGTTCAAAAGTAGACAGAGATAGTCTATATTTCTGAGATGAGGTATTATGTACAGTATTTACATTAGTCAGACTATTGTCCTCATGTTTGTCGCCATATTTGTCACAACGTTTCAGCCGTTGTACACTCCGGCCTTCTTCAGGTGGTTGGAATTTCGAACTGAACCCTTTATTTCGATCACTGGGGTAGACTGTTCTAGTGCCACATGCCATGTTTGATGGATGTCAGTTATCAGTTATCTCCTGCCAATTTTCTCTCTGAAAGCTCTCCACTGCCTTAACCAGGTATTGAACTCACCTTCTTTTTGGGTCTGTCACTGGATCTAACCAATGCCTTTATCCACTGTGCCTTTATCCTTGAGGACATCTGGGTATGAACTTCTGAGTATTATAAACCTAATGTTTTCAGCATCATTTTTACCAGTGCTCATATTGCAATTTTTGCTGTTATCATTATATGTCTTTACCAGAGTTCATATTGCAACTTTGTTATCATTGCTTTTCTCTGGCACTCCTTATTACTGGTTCCCATATTGTATTTATTTCTATGCTTGGTCGGCTCAGGAGATTTTTGTGGCCTAGCATATGTGCTGATTCCTTAAGTTTACGAATTTTAAAAGGGAAAATAATAATGCCATCCGACTGCTTTCCATCACCACGGTCGAGGCCTACTGGTCCATTTTGGGAAGGGAACCCAGCTACATCCAGACATCTTAAATATTTATGATAACTTGATGCATACAGTCATGTTTTCATTCTATATTATGCTGATCATTTGGTGGTTCAATAGAGATTTGATACATAATAAATTCCTTTTGGGTAACTGCTGCATAGAAATGGAAGGTCTCATTTGATAATGGGTGACTTCCATGGGCAAGCACTAGAGGACATAAGTTTTTACCTCCTCCGGTATCTCGTTGATATGAGAATCGTGATTCAGAATTACTACTACCATTGTTGTTGTGGCTACTTTTCTTGGCGCTGTGAACAAGATCTGGTGAATACGTGGAACTATCTTAACAAAATAAAACATGGCATCTGCATCAGGCGGAACCATCGATTTGATTGCTCAATTCATTCAAGAAATGATAGAGCTACATACATAGTGAACCTATCACCTTTCGGAGGGACGGAACCCCTAACACACAAAAAAAACGCAGACCTTCCTGTCATTGAACACATCTCAACGGACAACGACTGGTCATTATTCCTTGACGCTTGGACTCGGTATGTCGAAAATCGAAATACACAACGAATTGAGAACGACATGCTCAACAGGCTCGCGATATTCCAATCGCCTGAAAAAGGCCGGAGCGTACAACGTCCCAAACGTCGTGAACATTACAATAAAGATGAGGACAACAGTTCAAATAAATGTAAATAATGTAAAATGAGAATGAAGTGATTCAGAATTACTACTACTATTGTTGTTGTTGTTATTTTACAGTAACTAATTAAGTTTGAAATAGTGCATTCAAAGCATCGAGTTTGAGGAATACAAATAATTGGTTGTATGATAATGTGTGTGTGAGTGTGTGTGTGATCGGATGTTGTTTATGCGTTTTCACAGTTTTCATCCGATTTCGATGAATTTTTTTTTGTTTGATAGATAATTCTTCAGTGTCGGTTTTGAGTCCAAATTGGCTGGAAAAAATTACAACCTTGAAGGTGAAAAATTGAAAAAAAACTGATTTTTTACACATTGCGCAAAAATCAAAATTCAAAAGCAAAATTTAATGTCTGTAAAAAAACTGCGTACACTCAATTTAGAGAGTTGAAATCTAATGCAATAGATTATTAGGATTATAATAAAAAATTATATTATAAATAAAAATTATCGTATATTATTGACGGTCCATGGAAGAGGACCTTGCAAAATTGAGAACGCAGAAACGGCCCTTTTCAGGGACACCCACCCATTCAAATTGTTAACCCCATTTGGGGATGTGTCTCAGTTGCACCCAATTGTTGTTACTAATATTGATCTTCGGGTGAACTGATTTTAAACTTAACTGCTCCAATTGAAGAGCAAATATTCCCAGTAATGAAACACACGGTCGAAGACGGGTTACTGGTAGTATGAAATATGTTGAGAAATTCAATAGGAAGAGATAAAAGAACAAAATTCATATTTGTATACATAATATAATTCTTTATTCAGTTACTATTCAGTATTTTTACAAGATTTAGCTTAAAAGGTTTTGACTGACCAGGCAGGTTTGCTTTTTTGTCCCGGTTTGTTTTATTCATTTGTACGTCTGTCTATTGTAGTGCGATAGTTTACAAGTTTGTGTCTCGTGTAATGAGTTCAATCATAACTGAATATCCTATTATAGTGGCTTTTGTATCAGGCTAAGCTAAGCTTAGAAAATAACTTTATTAATTTAAAAATATTGATAAAACTTGTTTAACCTATGCAAACCTTTTCTGCTACCATACAAAGTATGCTTTGTTATTTGTGACACATGTATGGTGAACTGCTAGATCAACTTCACGTTGACAAGAAATAGAATAATAGACGTCATTGCTATTGCTAGCAATGATGGCTATATTATATTCTATTTCCTCTTGAGAAATAATAACTTTTTTCATTGCACGAAATGTTTAGAAACTTACGCAATACTTTTCTTATCAAATTTGTAGTGATAGAAAGATAAATAAAAATAAACAAATAATAACAAGATAAAAATTTCACTGTCTTTAAAAATATATGCATATACAATCTCGCATAGATATATTCAATACCTCCTTGTACCACATTTAAGCAAGCGACTGCTCCATTTGAATACACACACACACATATATATATTTATATACACACACATTTTTTCGGACCCTCTCTCTCGTATGCGGCAGGACATTTACACTTGAACTCTTGAAACTTCAACTTTCACTTTATCCTTCTGTATATATATATATATATATATATATATATAGTGTTCTATAAAAAATATTTTGTATATATTAACGCAGCTTACATTCTTTACACAAAAAACCCATATCCATAGACATATTATGCCACCATATCACCCACCAACCACTCTCTCACTTCTACTTGTTCTAATTTGGTAAATATCGATATAATTCTTACAAACAATTTAAAAAATCTCAATATTTTGGGGTTTATGTCAATTTTGCTTTAACACTATAAAAGTTTTAATGTTTGGGTGGAATGTTGTTACTAAAAGACAACTACATATTTTTTTTTTACTAGTGCTCAAAGGTTTGGATAAGAAAAATAAATTTGTTTGTTTTTATTGAATAATATGATTGGACATTTTAGGTACTATATTTCGGATAGTATTAAATGATTGGTCATATGAGTTTTATCAGTCATCCCAATTCTGTCTTCTCATCACTATTGTAAAATGAAAATAATGTAGGTAGAAGCCAAGGAACGAATTATATGGTTGATGTATTTTATGGTGTCCCTTGAATAAAATTCATCTACACGTCCACAAACATATATGACTCATCACCAAATACTGCGTACATACTATGTTCCTACAAGAATGCTGAGAATTCATAAAAAGTATGTGTTTTGGTAAAATATTGGTATGTGAACTGAAATTGACAATGCAATTTCAACAAAGAATACGAGAATAACTACAGAAAAACATATACAACTCCAATGTTATTTATTAATAATTAATTAAAAATATTTACTTTCTGTAGAATAGTTCCTCACTAGCTGTTCCATGAGTAAGCGCCGGTATGGGAGTTAAACGAATAAGTAAAATAAGTCTTGCTGCTCTTATCGTTTTTGCATAAATATTGCACTGAGAACGAGAATTTTATGACTTCCCCTCCCACATACACATCCCTCTCATATACACTGATCAAACGTCGCGGGACCCGCTCTAGCCTGACAATATGCAGCAACTTGACATGATATCGATTTCACAAGTGATTCTAAGTAAGACCTCTAGAGAGGTGTTTAACTATGCTTTGTCAATAGCGGTCAATTACCTGATATGTATAACTGCAAGATTTTGTGTGCGAATTGACCTCTTCATTACACGTCAATTCGGCTTATGTCAGGAGAACGCAGTATCCACGCCATTTGTTGGAAGTTTCCAGAATGATCCTCAAACCAATTTTGGGCAACTGATGACACGGTGCATTACCCTGTTGGAATAACGCGTCATTGTTGGGATACATGAAGTAAAGTATTTCAAAGTATGATCACGGCTCAGTGACGAAATTTGACTGACCAGCGGAACTAACCCATGCCATTTGAATAGATCCATATATGGATTAAATAATAGAATATAATAATATGGATTAAATACAGAGTTAATTTCCTTGTACCTATTTATAAAGACCAATCATATTTCAATACAGCGTACAGCCTGCGGCTACTAGCAGTCAGTTAGTTCTGCATTGGACTTCTACAGATAAGCACAAAATAGGTTTTGTCTCGTCATTCACTTTTACTCAGTTGTCCAGAAAGGCAAGAGATTAACATGATATATAACACCATACAATTATGGAACCACCAGCAGTTTGCACCTTGTTAGAAGTTGGAGCTCTTGGCCTTATAAGATCAGCATCACATCAAGACTCTACCATCAGTCAGAAACAGCTTGTACTATGGCTGATCCGATATTCCAGGGTCAATTAACGACTTTACTTCACTATGCTGTGCAGATAATTCCAGCCTGACGCCTCTAGCCACGATCATTAGGACCCATGGTCAGTTACTGCTCTCTCCACAGTGAACAATAATGATTTACATAAAGTATTCCTAATTTACAAATGACATATATTGAGGGATGTCGAATGTCCCCACAAATTCAGAAATGGAATATTCCGTTTGTCTGGTACCCACTATCATGTCCATTTGAAACGCTGTAATTCAGATTGCCTTACTATGATCATCATAGATGGTTTTCACACTGGTTCACTAGATTTTATAACACAACTGATCTAGGTCATGGCATTTCCATGGCGCCATCTAACCTTACCTTTATATTGTGGGGGTCACTCACATCATAGCAGCAGAAATAGCCCCGTGTTTACGGAAATAAAACATATGTCGCAGAAATAAAACATACAGAGATAACAGTTAAGGCATGGTAAATTGTACGTTAATTTCATACAATTTATTTATTTTTGTCTTTATTGATGTGTGTAATTTTGGTTACAATCGTCTCATAGTGCATTTGATAAAAAGGAGAAATCACTCCGTATTATGTAAATCCGCCATGTCACAGAGAGAGAAAAGTTGGACGTGTGAACTGTCTGAGGGTTCGTGGCGAAGAGATTGAATGTTAAATTGGCGGGAACAGTTTTTGTTGCATGCTGGGAGAAGTTTTTATTATTTTTATTTTTTATTTATTTTAAACAAAGTTTAAATGTTACTGTTTTATTTATAATTTTCGTGAAAACCTGGAGAGGATTGGGATGGTACTTAAAAGTAATTGCTCATTAAAAATTTGAATACTTTCGACAAAACTCACACATGCACATGAAACTTTACTTAAACTCCTAAACATTCCATTATTCACCCATATCTTTTCTCTTTTGATTCGATTGAAGATGAACATAGTTTACTTTACTTTAAACATTTTTCCTTTCTTTGAATCAATAACAAACTCTATGCTCTACTGTTTAACTACTACTACTACTACTACTACTACTACTACTACTACTACTACTACCATTTGCTGATTTTTTTCTTGCGATATATTTAAATTTCAATGTTATTTCCTTGCAATTTTGTAAACCTGCAGACTAGAGACCCTTGGCCGCGTGTGAACCTTAATGTTTTATGGAAGCGTCAGAGTGTTGGTAATGTTTACTCGTCAGTTATATCGGTTTTGTTCCCTGTCTAAGTTACACTGAAATAAACTTAAACAGCGTAAAGCACAAAGAGAAAATTGCTGAACTTAATCCCACGGCTGGAATAGTTTATACGATGAAAAAAATCTTCACTGGGTCTGAAAATAAAACATGATTTCCTGTTTGGATCATTTCTATAATTAGTCTGAATCAATAACTTGATTCTATCACATTCTCTGAACGTTTTAAGACGAAAATTTTTCAAAGCATTTTCTTTATTGCAAGATTATATTATCAAACCGATTGGGATAAGAAAAGATTATTTCAGAACAAGACTGCGTACGTGAAACATGAACATACTACTTATTACTTGTGAGCATAGCACACCAACTTGTATTATACAGGACAAAGTAAAAATAATGCTGACCACGATTATTAATGGAAAGAAAAAGATGATGATAATGATGATGAGGAGGAGGATTCTTTGAGAATACGCATAGCAAAACAGAGAAAGAATAATGATAACCGGTAAGAAACTAGTATTGATGAAATGGCGTTCTCGTTTTGTATTATTGCACCAAGAGACGGAAATTCAAAATCATTTGAAGCTGGTGATGATATTAATATATATATAATTTAATAGAATACCACTCTATTGGTACTTAAAAATGTTTATGGTATTACGGTAGGCATCAAGGAATATTCTAACATTTGGCTACAATATACGATTTGTTGCTTCAGAAATTTATCGATATCAAATTTTTCACATAACAAAATTCATGGAGTAATGTATGAAAATCGAATTCACTTACAATGGCTTGCTGGTTTATTACTTTTAAGGAAGCTACTCCCAAGACATTAACAGGAAAGGGTCAGCTTCATCTGAACTTAAAAAAATGAAAGGTGTATCTTTAATAAAGTCACTGTTTGAATTTAAGAAAATTGTTGATGTTAGCAATAGCTCTAGTTTGAAGCAGTAAGCATAACATACCCATAACCTAGGGAAAAATTCACTGAAGCAGATAATATTCCACTACAATTAATTTGGTTTTATATTTTAGAAATATGAGCTATCAGAAGAGGTTATTTCAAAAGTGAGATCTGCTTTATTTTGATTCTTACTCTTGTTGACAAAGGACAAAAGTTACATTCATAACGTTGTTAAGATTGATTCCATCACTTGCTTTTGTTAATGAAGAACAAACTCATAAACAATGACTTGTATGAATAACACGATAACCAACGTACTACAAGACATATTCATTTTCATAGAATTTAAATAAATCTTATTGGAAGTAACAGATTTTGATTCTTCTAAATAATGAGGATAGTAACAGCAAAATCTGTCGCATAATTACTGAAGCAGATACATTTACTATAAATACCATAAATAAAACTATAAATACCTTCAGCAGCCAAACTTATTTTAATTTTATAGTTTTATGCTAGCAAAAACAGGTTATTATAAAACAACTACAATTCCACGGCATAACGTTTTAAATCAACTGCTTCTACAATCTCTGATTTGGGCAGTGGACATAACATCACAGGAAACCATGTAACACCGCAGTATGTATAAACCATTTCCTCTCAAAAGACTGTAGAGTTCCTATAAAGACAGAAGTCACTTCCAGTCGGGCAGGCAGACCTAAACTAAAAGAGAAAGAGAAAAAGAGATAGACAGATAGATAGACAGATAGACAGATATATATATATATATATATATATATATATATATATATATATATATATATATATATATATGAGAGAGAGAGAGAGAGAGAGAGAGAAATGAAAATAATTGAGGAAAGAAGCGAACGAGAGAATGAGGTTTTACAATTGACTCTAGTGTACTTTATAGAAAACGCATAATTTCATGAAGGTATGTGTATAATATTTTAGGCTCAAATATGGATCTAGTTAAATATATGATCAAGATAACATAAGAATGTATATGAATTTATACAAAAATGTTTGCTGCTGTCAGGAATGTTTTGAATTATACACATGTGCTGATTTTCAGAGTCCGGTAGCAGATTGATAAACGTTTTAAAATAACCGACTTTATCTCCCAACTTTGTTGAGACTTTATATACACCAAATCAAATTATTATTCTTTTTTTTTTCTTTTTTTTAAAATTTGGATTCGGAGTGAATTATTTCTAAGGACACTTGAGCAAGAAATACTATATTTATGAACACAAATACAATATTGGAGAGAGCAATACAAATGCAGAAAGATATACATCCATGTTTTATAGATTACGCAAAAGTATTTGATAAGGTACGTCACAAAAATCTATTTGAACTCTTAGGAAAACTGAATCCATTTGGAGAGGATGTTAGAATAATCCAGAACTTATACTGGAAAAAAAACCCACCTACATGTGGATCGAAAATGAATTGAAAAGGTTATACAAAATAGAAAGGGACGCAAGACAAAAATGTATCTTCTCACCGGGTTTATTCAAACTTCATAGCGAGAAAGCTGGAGACCCTACCAGGATTTACTATCGGTGGGCGCATTATGAACAATGTAAGATATTCCGATGACACTGTGTGATGGTAGACACCGAAGGAAAACTAAAGAACCTTCTAGGCAAGTTAATAAGGGAAAGCAAGGGGAAAGGACTAACCATAAACTGTAAGAAGACAGAATGTATGGTTGTCATCAAGAGAAAAAGCCCAAGTTGCGAACTATGAATTGGAGATGTCAGTACCAAATAGGCGCAGAAGTTTAAATAGCTAGGAAGTGTTTTAACAGAGCATGGAAAACACGACACCGAAATCCGAAAGCGCATCGGAATAGCAAAAATGAATCCCAAAAGCAAAGAAAGTACCAAGAAACTGGAAAATTCCGTTAGAAACAAAAAGTTATTATTAGAAAGAAAGAGTTATTATGTAATATCAATCCTCTCATATGACAGTAAATGCTGGGTAATCTCCTCACTGTTGAAGAGAAAACTGGAGGCGAGAGAAATGTGGTTCTACAGAAGGATGCTGAGAATACTATGGATGAAGCGTAATTATGGGATTCTCAGCGAAGAAATCTTAAGGAAAATGAAAATAAATTGGACACTTATACTAAGAATTAGAAAGATGCAGCTGAAATTTCTTGAAGACATCATGAAGAAGGTACGCTTGGAGAATTTGAAACACACTGGACAGGGACAGGGGAAGTTGGCGAGCCTGTGTGAATGAATGACAGAACTAGAGCGGGAGGCTTGGCAAATGGACGTTGCTAAGGGCTACAAAGGATAGGAAGTTGTGGAGAGTCGTGATCACGCATGTTCTATAATAATAATAATAATAATAAGAAGAAGAAGAAGAAGAAGAAGAAGAAAGAAGAAGACGAAATAGAAGACGTCCAAAGTAACAGAGATTTCCTTTTTCATCGAAGCAAATTATTTGTTGTCTTTACCTTTTGTAGAAAAACTTTGGTCACACTCAATAATGTCAAAGTAAGAATCACTCCATTTTGAAAAAAAACCTGGAACCAATTTTGTCTGAACTCATATTCTTTGGGCAGTCGCCTCAGTCAAATTTAATATGCAATAAAAGTAGGCAGCGAAAAGTATGAAAGAAATACATGGGAAATGTAATTCATGTTACTCTACCAAAAATGAAGCCAAGCAAACAGACAATGGTGCGCTTACATTTGTGGATCCAGAAATAAGTTAATGTTGTATAAGAAAAGGTAATAATATTTTAAATATTATCATATAGAATTTAATTTATTCGTACAAGCATCTTCATTTTAATTGCATTTTCAGCTATCTTGCTAAATGGTTTTGATTTAGCGAACACACTCACGATTATTTCAGTAACAGGGTATCACGCTTTATTCTATTGTTACTATCACAGTCGGGCTCTTCCTAAAGGTGGACAAGCGACAGAAACAATCCGAAAAGGACAAACCAGTTTAGTTATTATGTAAGCATTTTAGAATAGAGAAAATAACATTTAAACTATCGTTGTCACATTTTGGATATTATTTATGACATGGCCTGGCACATTGATTTTCCAGAGTAATATAAGAGCCTAAAATGTATACTTGTTATCAGTTCCGTCACCAATCCGTGAACAACTAAAACAGATAATGTATGAATCTATCGAGAGATCGGACATAAACATATAGGATAAGATAGGATAGGTCACATTATGATCGAATTAATTATAGGAAGTCGTATATTCGCAGGTGAGAAAACCATGAGAAAATACAATAAAAGATAGGAATTAATTTAATAAAAAAGTGAATAAGTAAACGAAGTGTAAATTTGAACATCAACACCCACGCTCAATAGAAGGATATTTGAAAACTTTGGTGAACACGTTAATATCTCATATTTTTGGTGAACACGTTAATATCTCATATTTTTCTTCCACTCCCGTTTGTTCCCTCAAGTTTGACTGGCATCAAATATTGTGACTTTGTTAAATTGTTATGTTTTTGTGGAAGAGACGAAAAAGAGGAGGAAGATGAAAAATAAAAATATACGAAGTAATTCCTGATGCAATATACAACTGAAACTTAATTTCTGAACATTACATAAACTTTCAGATTTTCCCAGCAATAATTAAAATAAAATTAACTAGTGTATTAGTGGTGTAAAGCGACGGTTCGTGAAATTAGCAGCGCAGTAATTGTGAGGCCGGATAGCACAGACTCAGAAACAAGGCAAGTAATAACTAAAGAACAAGATGAAACATTCCTAGATATGGACAGCGGATCAAGAATAATCTACTCCGGTAGATTTGCTTTCACATCCTTTCTGGTGTTTCTGCTATATATCTAAAGATTCTTGACGGAGGAAGAATCTGCAGCGTTATCGGTCCTAGCCTGGTATCTTGGTTTCAGTTACTTTCCTACCGCCGTAAAGTAGCTTCCCTCTGCCTCTTCTATAAATATTTTCACGGCATGAGCTTTTATCTTTTCTACCTCGAATTTATGCATCATACTAGATTGGTAGCTAGGTCTCATAATTTCACTGTTTAAATTACTAATTGTAACCATAAGTTTTATGCTAACAGTTTATCCTCCCGCGCTTCTCGCTCGTGGAACGTTTTTCTGGCTTCCTGCCTTCAGATTTAAATGTAATGACAATTGCCATCTGTCTTCTTGAAACTGTTCTTTTATTGTCATTCTTTCATATTCAGTAACCCCTTACTTGTTAGTGGCTTTGCTTAGAGTGAAATGATAACAAAATTAAATAAAGGGTTAATTTCGAAATTCCTTGAAGGTTACTCGGATCGGAAGACACTTGAAGAAGGCTGGAGGACACAACGGCCAAAATGTTCTGACACAACAAATATATGAACATTAGTCTGAATGTAAATAATGATAATTCTATATCTTAGACATTAATTCAAAAATTTTCTAATATAGTTCTAAATGTATTTACATTCGCCGAGTTTCACAATATAAATCATAATCAATCGAGAAGCACAGCGAGGATTTTGTGGAGTTACCGTTTCTTTTCCTACTCATAATTCTCTTTCAAAATGGCTGTCCCTCTGAATACACGTAAAAAGCCAATGAATTGTCATAGTATATCTGTCATTGGAAGGAGAAAGTGTTGCAAATATTCACTGATGATTAGTGAACATTTATGGAAAAATTACGTTTGGTGAAGACACAGTAAGGAGATGAATTAATAGAGTTAATGACACTCCTATAGAGAACAAAGAAACTAAATGACAGGCTCTGCAGTGTCAAACTAGCTGCTAATGTGAATAAGTTAAAAAAAACCCAAAAAACAAAAAACAACTCATGATCTCATTACAGCTGACATAAGAAACAATAATGCAAAATTGTGAAAGTCTTCAGGTGCACTCTCTTGGCAACTCGGAATACTGGCAGAATCAATAATGAAGAAAAGGGAGGTTGCTGCTTCTGGGACTGCACAATAGAGATAGCACCTTCATAAGTAGGATAGCTATAGGAAACGAGATTTGAGTTCCTCAATATGAGCCAGAGAAAAAATGATCAATGGAATTTCATCCACTACAAAAATAAAGTTTAATGCATCACACTCCACTGAGAAATTGATTGCCACTGTGCTTTGGGAACACAAGGGAATGGTACTTTTACAGTTTATACACTATTAAATGTTACTTGTATGTGAACACATTGTCAGAACTGTGAGCAATTTTTTTAAATAGTTTATATTTTTTTGAGCTTGGGGCCATTTGAAGGCGAGTGAATATATTTTTGAAGTATTATATATTTTAGTAACGCAGAAAAATCATCCGTACATATAAATTTATTAACATCTTAATATATTTAACGTTTTAAAACATCATAAAAAATTTAAAAAAAATATTTTTCTGCTTTGTTGCTCTTATTCATTGCTCAATTTTCATTCTGACACTTTCTTCTGTCGGTAGAAATATATATAATTGTTAATCGCTGAATACTGGTAGTGGCTATTGAATTGAATTAGTTAATAGTAGAGTCCTCTGTTTCTTCTTGAAAATAGCCAACGTTGGAGCGTTCATATCATTAGACAAAGATTCTCAGCTGTATATCACCTTCAGGGCAAAGAAATTGGAACTTGCAATTGTTTTCGAGTGTTGTTTCATCAATTTTTGTGATTAGCTATGCAGCTTCCTGTTTGAGAAGTTGAAGAAATTGTTCACTTCCATTTTATAATAACCATTCAATATTGTGTGCACCTGATACAGATCAGTGAACTGGTGTTTTAAGGAGAGGATTGGTAGTTTGATTTTGCCTGTGGTTTTGCTGGACAGTTTTTAATAAGTCGATATCTTTTTGTTGTTTGGACTCCAGATAACAACGCCATATTTGAGTACTGGTTCAATAAATGTAGTGCAAAAGTTTGTTTTTAAAATCTTTTTTGGAGTAAGATTCGTATTATATCGAATGATGTCGAAAGCTAGATATTGCTAGTCTTTCGCTGATCGAGCCAACTCGAAGTATTTTGAATTAAATAGCTTCCAACAAGAGTTGAACTAGCATTAAATAATAATTGTTCATTGTAAGCCTAATTGTGTGATTAAGTTAAGGCACACTGAGAAGATGAGATAAATTATATGTATTTCGATTATAACAAGCGTGTACTGAGATAACAACAGCACCAAGAAACCTTGACACACTAAGTGACGACTCCGGTCACAACTTACAATCTTACTATGGCTCTTCGTGGTATGAATCTAGCGCAGACGAGCGATCGATACCACAAAAGCGGGTCCATCCTACCGCTGATAATACCTAAATGATCTTCTCTCGTATGAGTAAAACAATAACCAGGGAAGAATGTGATAATAATGAGTCTATCCCATACTACCCATTTCAATAATGTATGAAAGGCAGTTTAATAACTAATGATTCAGTTTTGCTGAATAAAAAGTTTGCTAAATTTATATTTGGCGTTGTTTATTAATTACAGCAACAATATGGAAATAGCTCAAGCATGAAGTTGACGAGAAAATTGTAAAAAGTTGGTAAGATTTGATGTCCTTTGTCCTCTCACAGGATCCTCTCAAATGAACAACGAAAATAATAATAATTATATAAAATGAATTGTCGTTTGTTGGTCAAAGTTATCTCTCTTCCTCTCACGCACACAGATACACGCAAACACCCACATACATAAATAGTGTGATTAATATAAACCCCCAAATATAAATTGTTTTACTTTATGTTAGACAATGTGGGTCAAATCGATAATTGCAATCTGGTACTTAGTGGAACTCAGAAACCGTGTTAACAAATATAGTCGACCAATTTAAAGAATGGATTACGATGTTAATTTTGACTTAATTTCATAGATTCTTGTTAATTTTTATCTTTGAGTGATTAAAATAAGATGTCATATTATTTGATGCTCGTTCTGTAATTCTTTGCGTGTTAAATTGTTTACATTGCATATTGTATGAGAGAAGGAATATAAAATTCTAACATCCTGAAGAACGATACTGATTTCGAAATAGGTACAATGTTTACATGATAAGGGTGGTAGATATTCTGATAAAGTTTTTCAAGTTTCTTTTTGTAATCGTGCACTATCTATGACAATGACGCATGCTACAACAAGGTGAAAGACTTCAGTTTAAGTAGGTGTCATACCGCACACGCTCATTTAAATTAAATCTGTTTGAAAGAGGGTCTGACTGTGGATGTTCCAGAGGCTGGATATTTATTTCAAAGAATTGGTGCATTTGTTCGCCATAATGTGACAGTAGAGCCTTAATGTTGACAACAGCGTTTGAATAAATATAGCAAAATTAGTAAACCAGTTTCTGGATTGTTAAATAATGCAAAAACTCATCAATATAGATGCATAATAAAGGTATCAGTGGCAGATTTCCCGGTATATACAGCACATATCATCACGAACCATTTGGGAATTGATAACTTGCTACAGAACTACGGGCTACGGGATATGGAGTCAGGCTTTCAAATACACCACATAATCGTTATACGCGTCTCTAGTGATGCTATGAAGGTGTCACCTGGGGAATCGAATGCAATTTGTTTTTAGTGATAAACAATTTTTCATTGCACCGTCTCTTGCGTGGGCGACATATCCTTGAGAAGTGACATCTTTCAGAGACATAGGCTCGATATAGTAGGGTGCCACAATTTTCAACTTTGGATCGCTTTTGGTGTTTGTGTAAGGAAGGGTGAAAAGCTTCATGGACTAAATGAACGTTGCTCAACTCGTGCTGTCATTCCTGTAACAGATATGCTGTCCTGGAATAATGTTCCGCTACATGATGCTTGTGCTGCTCAACATGCTCTGTCTGCAAGATGTTCGACAACTTCCTATATCACCTCAATATGATAGGATGTTGCCTGACTCGTTCAGATAGCCCACCTACAACACTTGTATTACGTCAACAGTTGCAAGAGGCACAGGATAATATATTGCAGGATGATATTTGCATCTGTGCGATCGTGTGAATGTGAAAATACTCGCTTATGTTAATGCCTAAGAGGGATATACACATTATTAATATGGGGCACATACAGTTTATAACCTTTTATTTTGGAGCTTGTATATATATTGAACTATAAATACGATAATTTATTGTAATCTTAAACAAATTGAAAAATACTCACGGTGACGCAATTTTATTTCCCATCAGTAATTTGTCATAGCCACAATTAATAAAGTAAAATTCCAATATTTATGGTAATATCTAAATCAGTATTTTAAAAAAAATTTTGCAACAAAGATTTTGTATGTAAGGTTGTAAGTTGATTTTCTGTGGATGTTTCATATTAAACAGGTTTTATAGTTTGAAAGGTTCGCATAAATGAACATCGTTTTGATACAGAGAAAATGCATACATTTAGTTAATCTCTTTAGTTAGAGTAGAAAAAGAAGTATAAGCATATTGACTTGCTTGAGTAACTGGCATACAGTTTCAGTTGCCAGTAGATCTTTTGATCAAATGCCCCTTTGCTTATCACTTGGCGTAGGATTTTGTAGACTAGCTGAGATTTTTGTGTTGACTGACTATAACATGTTACAAAGTCTCGTGTGACGAGGTGGATAATATCTCACATGCGCGAGGCGAGCAATCTCAACGTGGCTTGATAGGGGTCGACGAACATAGGTAGAAAAGCTCGTTTAATGATTATTAAAATTAAATGTGGAAATGAAATAAGAAAGTTAGTTTCGAGAATTTAGACTGGTTAGCGGGGGTTATAGAACTGATCCGAATATTAATATAACTGGAATTGACTCGATACACTAAATTACCACCTTAGATGAAATAGAAAAAATATCTCGAAAATCTTCCAATGATTAAGTTGTTTACATAAAAATCTATCAGTCAGATTGGTGTAGTTTCTTAGGGAGAATAATTTCAGAGAGAAGGGTTAAAAAGCCAACTCTACTCAAAAATTGTGGCTTGTTTACATAAAATAAAAAACATATTCGATGGTAATCATATAGAAAGAATACATTTCGGGAAGGTAATAGTCAAGTAATTAGCTTCTCAAGTGTTTTCCTGAACAAAGGAAATTCTTGAGAACGTAATCATGCCAATACATCAATGGAGACAGCCGGAGGGTTGATTTCCATATATAATAGTGCACAGCTCACACTGAGAGAGTCGACGAACATCATTAAAGAGAAGAGACAATTGGAGTCTACTAAAGTCGCCGCATAACAGCATACTGTCGTCAAGCATTACAATCTAAGAAACGGAGACGCTAATTGAAACATCTTTCTAAACAATAGCTAAAACAAACTACATTTTATTAAAATCTTGTTATGGTATTTCATTTTTTTTTGTTATTATTCCACATGCCACCATATTCGCTGTGGTTCAACCCAATCGAAAAGGTTCTCGCAATTCTGAAGCAACTGTTTAATTCGATTAAATTAAGAGTCATCTACTCAATATAAATGTAATTTCGGGAACTTCGAGAACGTAATCATAGAAATGTTTGTAAAATTTTCAGCAGTAAATTGTCTTTGGTTTGGTTCAAATTTCTGCAAGTTTTTATTATCTATAAATATATTCTTCCTCGCCCTTTTATTTGTAGTTTTATTTACATAATAATTAGGATATCTCAATATGTACCCAAGATAGAATCAGTAGGGATCTCATTGAAAAAATATTGGAAATTATTTCCGTGTGCAATTCACTACTTAACGAAAATGTTCCGTTTTTATAAAACAAATTTCTCATTCAATGTATGCAGAAGAAATGACAAAACCGAGAGAACAGAAAAGTCTAAATTGATTGAGGAAGAAAAAATGAGTAGAGAGAAAGAAGAGGAATGGCAAAAGGAAAAGAAGAGACTTTTGTGTAACATTATTGGCCATTTTTATATTCATATTTACTTTACAAAACAGAAATGTTTAGCTGTCTATTTGCAATATCTTACTTGTTATAAAACGCAGATTGTGTGTGTGTGTGTGTGTGTGTGTGTCTGTAACGTTTATATATTGGATCGAATTTCCTACATTTTTTAGCCGATTTCAACAAAACTTCACAGGACTACATAAAATTACCTTGTGATGGTTCTAACGGCGCCGAAAATGGGAAAAACAAAATTGTTTTTTAACAAAATCAATTTGAAAACACGATTAAGACATATCGTGAGAATGAAAGGGGACAACTCACCCACGAAAATGTAAACAAAAAGAGCATAGCATGATGAAAAAAAGCCGAACTTGACGAAAACAAAATTTTATCGTCTAATGTTCATATTATTATTAAAGAGGAAAGATCAAAAGTATTTTGGGGTATTTTTTACATTTTTAATCGTTCCTAGCACGTCTGAAATTTTCGTTAAAAATATTTTTTTTTTGTCAAAAAAAAGGACAGATAATCAATCATTTTCAATCATTTTTTCGATTTGATAAAAAAAGATTAAAATCTGACTTTGATATTCTTTTAAAAATCAATTATCATTTTTTCAAAACTGATTTTAATAAAAACAGAAATTATACTGTTTATTTAAAATATTTTGAACCAAGCTTAACTTAGCTTCTGCGCCGAAAAAATGTAATTTGAAAATAAAACAAAGCAGGTCATAACCTTTGGCGTCGCTTGACGATTGACGAAAGGCACATTCATGACGTTTAGATAACTTACGGGAGGATAATTCTTTCTACGGATGGAAGGAAGTGAAATTATTGAAGTGAACAAATTATTTACCTCGTTACTTTTAAGGAAAACTTTCAGCGTTCTAATTTTTTTTTTTTTTTTTTTGTACTTAGCTTTCATTTTTACGTTTACGATGCTTTATGGAAAATATAAAGAAATTAAAAAATAAGACTGTTAATAGTGAGATTAAATTTCATAAAGGTATCTAATTAATTTAGGTACCTTTCTTATGTAATTTTATCAGAAGTGTACATAAAATACTATAATTTTATGTGCATTTATTACATTTTACTGTGTTATTTGTATTTCCATTCATTTTATTATTAATTTTGATATTTCATTTATGGAAAAATGTCATAACTGAGATTAATATAAAAATAAGATCATATAAATTAAAGTTTAGCTGTAGTTAAATTTCATAAGATGATACTGTTACTTGTAGGTACCCTTCTCAGTTGAAATTGAAAACTCAAATTAACTTCTCCATGTGTGTTTCATTAAAAAGTAAAAGGGCTTAACAGCGGAGAACAATGCTGAACTCAAATAATGCAACTAAATTGTATTCTGGTTGGTCTTCCGTACTTGATAATTACTGTCCGACTATAAACACAAAAAATTACATTTCTTAATTACCATGGCTAATCTGATTGGTCTAAATTATACAATTTTCAAAGCGCTAGACAATGACAATCTCACACGGACATTTTTGAAAGGTTGATGTTGCTTTTAACTAATGTTAAAATATTTTTAAAAATTCAATTTAAATTTTTAAAAAAATTTTTTAAAATTAAAGAAATAAGAAATAATTGTATTAAAAATTCAATTTTCATTGAAAAATTTTTTGCTTTCAGAAAATATTGTCCATATTCATAAAAACAAATTAAAACAAATAAAAGCATTTGAAACTAAATAATATATTTGTTTTATTGAGTTTTGTATGTTACAATTCACAGCTGATTTTCAGGTACGTTGGCCAAAAAACAAAAAAAAAAAAAACAAAAAAAAAAAACATGATTTGCATTCTTCAAAGCCTTGCGCTTTTAACTATTGTAATCACTAAAACCGATGGTCACGAATTTCTAGAGTTTTTCATAAAATTAGTTATGGGGGTGTTTAAAAAAATATTTCTGCCATGACTTTAATAAAAAAAAAAAACATATTTATAATAATTTCGATCATCTGTGAATAGTTTCTGAAAGTTTCATTAACATCTGACAATTATTTTTATTTTTGCAAGATTTTCCAAATTAATGTGTGTAAATACAAAAAAAAAAAACGCTCTATAAATTATCCATGTTATTTACTACCCCTTGTTGCGACAAAGAGAAACAAGGTTTTTTAAATCAAAATTTAGAATATAAAAATTAAAAAAAAATTTAGTCTATCCTCTTCATAAAAACATAAGCATTTTGACGATAAAATTTTGTTTTCATAAACTTTGGCGTCTTTTTCACCAGACTATGCTCTATTTTTTAGCGATTCCGTGGAGTGACAGGTTAAAAAACCCAGGTTGTTTGTGTGTGTGTGTGTGTTCCTTTATATATGGGATCGGATTTCTTACATTTTTCAGCCGATAAAACAAACATCCACTTTTTTTTTGGCAGGTAGTATTTCTTATTGTCTTGCACATTTTTTTTTCTTTATTTATACATTCAGAATGCTTTAAAATTCCATTTACAAGACAATTGTTTATAATAAAATTCTAATTCTATTCAATCGTGGGACTCATCATAACGATAATGAAAACAATGTTTTTGTTTGAGTTTGACCAATTCGTAAAAAAAACAAAAAAAAAAACTAAGACATGCGTGTCCGTCAACCTAAACAATAATCTAACGATCTCTACTGATTGTACGAATCGAAAAATCGGATATTTTTTTTATCTTTAGGGAAAGATAATTCCACGTATTTAAGGCCGTTTTACAATTCCTTTGCAATTTGTTACAAGGCAGATCAATAAGGCATTGGTTCTATTTGAAATTAATTCAATATTTAAAAGAAAGTATTAAGAAATAATTTAAAAATGCCGACGTAAGAAATCTGATAGACAAAAAACAACAATATTTCGAAGATGATAATTATTAAGGAAAAGAACACAGTACTTGTAATAAATTAATAAACCCAAATAAAGTTAATATTTTTTGTATTAGAAACAACGAGTGGAAAATATATTCAAATCAGAATTCTAATTATGAATCACTACAAGCAAAATATGCAATTTTTTTACTGTATTCAATAAGTAAAAATCATAAATTGTAAAAGATTAGAGAAAGGCTACCTACATTTTTCAACCGATTTCAACAAAACTTCACTTTTTTTTTTTGGCAGGTAGTGTTTCTTATTGTCTTGCACATTTTTTTTTTTTTTTACATTCAGAATGCTTTTAAAATTCCATTTACAAGACAATTGTTTATAATAAAATTCTATTCACCAATCGATAGACTCATAACGATTGTAAACAATATTTTTTGTTTGAATTTGGGTTTGACCAATTCGTAAAAAAAAAAAAAAAAAAAAACTAATTAAGACATGCGTGTCCGTCAACCTTAAACAATAATCTTTGTCAATTTTATTTTTCATTCTTTATGATAGTCGATACTTGATCTATCTCTTACTGTTACATCCCCGGGCAACGCCGGGCTCTACTGCTAGTAATAAATATTTCTACATCAAGTCATAATTTTATAAATAAAATCAAAATTAAAGTTGCTACTTAAAGGTTATGGTAGTATGCAGGCTTAGGAGAATGAGGTCACTCTTTAAGTGCACTTATTCCTTAGTACAACTGTTGTTGCTAAATTAAAATGAAATGTTTTTTTTTTCACCTGCTATTGATACAATAAAAGAGTTTAATTATTTTGCAGAATGAACACAGTGCTGCTTTGTATTAATTAACAAACTTATTTGTAAATAACATTTTTAATTTTTTTTATCTCTTTCTCAAAATCTACAGAATATTATATCAAACTGGCAGATTGTTCCATTAATTTTTGATTGTTTCATTAATTTTGATTAAAAAAAAAATTTTTGATTGTTTCATTAATTTTGGAGGGCAAATATGAGTTATTTTTTTTACTCATTATTAAATTTAAAAAAAGTTATACAGTAAATTCTAGGATATTTTAAAATTGATCTAACATTTAATGACGGCCTAAACGTCGTATAAGTTATCTCATTATTTTTTTATACATTTACAAAACTTTTAAATATTTTAACCTCTGAAGTGATTTTATTAACTAACACCAAGTTCAAAAATATTTTCTTCGGCCGCTATTACACATATAAAAATTTATGTGATATTATAAAATGTATAATCATACCTACATATATACATATACAATTGTATTCTCAACTTTGAAAGTGTACATAGGTGAATCAATGAAGAATTGTTTTTAGTATATGTAATTATAAATAAAAATATATCTTGAATTTAGCGCTTGCATGTGTGCATATACGGTTCTCGTTGAAATCGCCTGTCTTCTTTTGGCTTTGTTTTAGGAGAAGAAAACACAGCTTTAAGAGAAAAGAAGGGATACGACATGGCTAAGAAGGAAAAGAGGGGGCACGCAATTCACGCAATAAGTTCATATTTATAAATGTGTACTTATTGTGTGAAACACACGCCTCTTTTTTTCTTCTTTGCCATGTTGTATTTCTCAATTAAATTCACGAAAGATATAATTCCATACATATATAACAAATAAATAACATGACGGCTATTGCATGTTGTTTATTTTTTCAGAATATTTCGGCCGCATAGTCTTCAGCCTTTCTCAGATGACTCTTGTGTTCCAGAATGATGTCAAATCATATGAAAGTGCACGTGCATTATATCCCTTTGTTACTAGGGTCGTTCTACCCCCAACCTTCGCGCTGACTTCGTAACCGCCCCTTGAGCTTTCCTATTCGCTATTAAGTTCGTGGGGTCCCAAGTTCGATCCCAAGTTTATTGCCTCCTGCTAGTGAGCCATCCGAGCAGAGTATGTGGACAGATTATTTCAAACTTCTTATTAATCTCTGATTCTTTCAGTCTATTATTTTGACCTCATTCCACAAGGGCCGTTGTCACCAACTATTACCATACATAATCAGCCTTACCAGTTTTCAAAGTGTATCTGTTTGTTTTAGCTTTGCGGTGTTCCACAAGTCTTCATTTTAGAAGAGCAACCAGCTTCACCTTTGTACTTTCTGCATCGCAGTTGTTGACCATATTCTCTTTCAGTGCATATCTGCATAACTTGCGACTACTTTTAAATACTGTCTTGAGGTTCTACTGGCCGCCTATTTATATAGGCTTCTGATGTATAGTAAAGATTTTTTGTGTATTTTCCTAGTTTATGCATTTGCTGTTAGTTGATACTGATACTATTGGGTAATTGTTTCTTGGGGATATGTTCTTAAGGTATAGTCTCGTTTGTATGCGTCTGGGTCACTATATATATTTTGCACGTGCTGTAAATAGCGAACGATTCCTTTTTGTATTGTATAAATGATTGGAATTGATAACATTCAATAAATCTCGGTTATGTCGTATGGATGTCGTGAATCCACTTTCTGTACAAGTTATATTGCATATAAGTAGGCGTTACTTTCTTTCTTTCAATTGCTGTTAGATTATGTGAGGTCTATAAAATCTCACATGATCTAATAGCAATTTCACATTTTCTTGGTCAAGCCAGAGCATGTCATTTACGTATTTGAGCTGGAACGATGATCTCAGTGATGTCGTTGAAGCCATTTAATCAAAGTGCTCCATATATATTCGCCATTATTGGAGACATTGGTGATCCCATTGTTATAACTTCTCAGAATGTATTTATAATTCAGCCCTAATCGGAATTATCTTTATTTGTCTCTTTAATTTATTAAACAGCTTGCATCAATATATATAATTTAATATTATGAAATGGACCAAGTCCGGCAATTATTTTAATATATTTTCTGTTTATACGTTATTTTTATAGATACAAATATTTAAGTAAATGCTCTGTTTATAATAAACAGTATTAACAACATTTATCGGCTTGAATGTCCGAGGAATTTCATAGAAAACTCCGATAGGAGTTGAACCTGTATCCTATATAGAAACGTCATATCTCTACGCTCCCCGTTCAAGAATGTGCTTCCGAGGTCTTCTCCTGGAATCGAGGCTTTCATCCCCTCAAGGAAATATAAGGTCATATCGCGCTCTTCCTCTTGGTTCTCGGCTGCTTGCTCAGCTGTCATTGCCAATAGGAACCACTTCTTCCACCTATATCGTAGCGACATGTCTGATTGCAATAGACGCATTTTGTCTCTGCCCGTAACGAGTGTAAGCGTGTCCTCAATGATGCAAAGTCACTATTTGCTGTTCGAATGAAAGAACGTATTGCATCTCGCAAATTCGGATCCAAGCATTATTGGCGTCTCTGCAAGAGCGTACTAAACAAACCCTCAATAGCAAACCCTCAACCAGTTCGCCGACAAGGCTGAATGCTTTGCACGGAAATTTTCACTCAATTCAACGCTCGACTCTTCCGGTGTACCCACCCCTGATTTCCCCCTTAGAACTGAGTCTCTATTGAGCGAGCTGCACATAACCCCGGCATCGGTATTGGGCATTATCTCTAATTTAGACCCTCATAAGGCTAGTGGTGGAGATGGGATACAAGCCATTGTTGTGAAGAAATGTGCGCCTGAACTGGCCCCTGCCCTCTCCAAATTATATAACTTATAAATCTTGTTTTCCAGACTGTTGGAAGTCGTCATCCATTGTTCCTGTATTTAAGAACTCTGGTGACCTTTCTGACCCTTCTAATTACCGTCCTATCAGTCTCCTACCCCTCTTCGGCAAAGTCTTCGAAGCTTTAATCAACGCCGAAGTGGTTAAGCACCTTACATGCCATGATCGACAAGCAATATGGTTTCCCCTTTGCCCGTTCTACAGCTGATATGCTTATGGCCATCACTGAAATTGTTTACCAAGCCCTTCATAATAACGGAGAAGCTCGTGCCGTAGCTCTAGATGTCTCCAAAGCATTTGATAGGGTTTGGCATGCCGGCCTTCTTTGCAAGCTTCAGGGTTATGGAATTTCAGGTCTTAATACAGTCATTCCTATCAAACCGTGTATTGAAGATCGTTCTCAACGGATTCTCCTCCAGCTCCTATCCCACGAACGCAGGTGTTCCCCAAGACTCCATCCTAGGCCCTACTCTGTTCCTTATTTTCATCAACGATCTTCCTGAATTCATAGATTCCCAAGTAGGCATCTACGCGGACGACACTACAATTTACTCCTGTCTCAAAAACAAATCTAGTGTTGTCTCCAATCAGTTGTGAACTGGGGCAGGAATTGGCTGGTTAACTTTAACGCCTCAAAAACAAAACTGCTCCCTTTTACTCACCACAGAGAACCATTCCTGTCCCCCATTAGAAAGTCTGACGTTCAACTTCCCGAGAGCTCCTCTTTGCGACTACTCGGCATCACATTGACTGCTGACCTGAGATGGAACAAATACATTGAGTCAATAGCTTCGTCCACCGCAAGGAAAGTTGGCTCCCTGTACTGCATCAGGAAATTTTTCTCGACGGAGTCGATCTTTCAAATCTACAAATCAACCATTCGCCCTTGCATGGAGTATTGCTGCCGTATATGGTCTGGTGCACCTTATGTTTGTCTCAAGGTTTTTGATAAGATCCAGAGACGGATATGCAACGTAATTGTCCCTGATCTGGCATCTCGTCTGCAGTCACTCTCTCACAGACGTGCCGTCGCCTCCCTCTGTCTTTTTTACAAGTACTTTCATGGAACGGCTCCTAGGAGCTGCTTTCGCTGGTTCCCAAACTTCATGAATTTAAGCGTTCTACTAGGCTGGAATCTCGCTTACACCTTTTCACTGTCGAAACTGTTAAATGTGTGAACCAAGCCGTCGGCTCGTGGTCAACTCCCAGTCACGGCGCGAAGCTGTAAGGTTTCTTCTACCGGCGTTTTGGGGTTGACTCTTTGTCGCTGCCAGCAGCCTGTGTCCCGGTCTTTCGGTGGTCGTCGCTACTCGGCGAAATCCCCTGCTCAGGATACCAATATGTGACACGCAGCCGTCCATGGTCGAATCCAGTGGTCACGGCACCAATATGTGGCACCAGGGTCGAATTCTGGTCGTCGATGTTAACGGCTTCACCAGCTGTACCGGTTCAATGCCAACTCTATCGTTCCCAGCTCACTTGCAACGTCTGGTAACTGGAGTAACTGCTTCGATCTCAAGCCTAACCTACCCACGTTGTGACTTTGATCTTAGGTAGACGAGATCAATCAGGCGTCGGACCGTAGTGTAAGCTGAGTCCAGATTGAAGGTGCCATCGCACAAGAAAAAAAAAAAAAAGAAATAAATAAATGAAAGAAAAACCCAAGAGGTTCAAGTATGTTAAGAAATAACAATTCAACTTTATCCTTCTGTTATATACAGGAGTGTGTTTTTCTCCCAGCCCGTTTCCCAAGAAATGTGACACTTTTACGCTTCTTAGGCAAGTTCTGGTCCTCTAAGTCAACTGGTTTAGTTTTTAGGCGTTGGCTTGGCTTGGCTTCATTCATCAGTATAACTTGATATGGGTAGGTTAGGCGAATTCGGAGGTCGTGGAATCTTTCGGTCAGCTTCTGCGAGGCAACACTCTGATTCCCCTATTCGAACTGCCTCTGACTCTGTCCGGGGCTGAATTGCGACTCAACTGACTCTGTCCGGAGCTGAACTGCGACTGGGACTGCTGAACGACCCGTCGACGTTCGTTTATATGGGTACAGACCCAAACCCGGGGTGTGGCCAGACGCGGCCTGAGGTTCTCGGTAAATCTCCATTTCTAACAAGTTTCTTTGTTGGCAGGCCAGGAAAATTGATTATTTCCCATTTTTGAAAATTTAACCACTTCCTATTTCGGGTTGGAGGTCTCCGTCGTTCGTGTGGGAAGGTCGGAGCAGAGCTATCCTCCTAGACTCTTTCTCTCTCACATTGATACCAATCCCTTCAGTGGGCGTTAACAACTTCTCCGCCTTTCTCATCCATTCACCTCCGCCTATCACCCATGCTACCACCCGACAAATAATTTCTCGACCGTGCGGGTGTGGCTAAGCTGGCCTCCTTAAAATTATAATCCAGAATTTTTGTTTACAAAATTCTTCTTTACCATCAGCCAAAATTTTTACGAATTCCATATTGCAAATTAAATTCTTATTACATCTTTCTTTTGGAGCCACCCAAAATTCACTTAGCCAGCACTCATCAATCACTGTCAAAGTTCTTACGTTAAGTCAGCTTTATAATGGAATCCTTCGCCTGTTAAATTCTTTTATCTCGCCAAATCTCAATTCTCCACTCTATTTTTGGAGCTTGCCAAAAGGTTACACACACCATATCGCCATCCAACGTCTCAGCGTCTGAATCGACACGTTGATAAGGTAAACAATAACAAGCCCCTCACTTATGTCGAGACAATGCCAAAATTTTACAATTGCCACATTGCTATTCAACGTCTTAACGTCTGTTAATCAAGTAAATGGTGATAATCCTCTCACCTATGTCGAGACAATGTCAAAATTTTATAGCCGTCACATTGCTTCTCTCTCGCTGGTGGCCAAGAAAAAAAAAGATATCTTGTAAAGATAATTAACATTGAATCTCCCTGCCTGTATCGGCGATCGTCTCCAGTCGAAATTTTTACGATCGGCACGTGTTTTGGTCGATAATTTCATATTTGCCTTTCTTTCTATCTCCCTCGGCGAGACATAAATCAACAGGACCTCACACATGGCTCTTTCAACGAGTTTTTTTTTGTAAATAAAATCAAATCTTTCTTTTAACGTCGATTTCGTGATAGCTCTTTTTCGCTTTAAAAATGTCTATTTTCTGTTTTAATTTCTATGGTTAATTAGTTAGCCAATTACCATAGCTAAATAGTGTCACAAATGTAGCCGTCTCTTCTACTCCAATAGCTTAATGTCTCGCACCTCTCGCCTGTGGAACTCCCTCCCCTCTTCCTGTTTCCCTGATAGCTATAATCTCCAACTATTCAAATGTAATGTCAATTGACATCTCCAGATGCCCAGATATATCCCCTATCCTTCTATTCATCCTTTCTTCTATCACTCCTATCTGTAACCCCTTGCGTGCTAGTGGCTTCCCGCTTTGCTTGGGGTGAAACGCTTATATATATATATATATATATATATATATATATATATATATATATAAATAGTCTAACGTAACGCTATACCAGGGAAGCATCTGGTTAGTCAGTAATTCGACCTTGCTAACCAGACGCTTCCACTGTAGCTAAATGGCATAGCACGTCAGGCTATATGACGGTTTTGTGTAGTATACAGGTTCAGTTCCTGTCGGAGGACACATATTTTCTATGAAATTTCTCGAACATTTAGACTGGTAAATGTTGTTATATTATAAAGCGAGCATTTACTTAAATTTGTATCTATAAAAATGACGTATAAACAGAAAATATATTAAAATAATATATAATACACGTATTGACAACACATTTAATACTGATATTTTTCTTTGGATTGACTTGTGTTGAAAAAAGTGGACACACAGTGATAGAGAGTGAGAAGGAGAGGGAGTCAGAGAGGGAGAGGGAGAGAGAGTCAGAGAGGAGCATTAAATCTAATTTAGGGAAAATACATATTTCAAAACTGTTATGAACCGTTATAAAAGAGTCTTACTTTTAAAAAGTAAGTATCAAATTACAGGTTCAGATTATATATTTAAAATTTTTATTTTAAAACTTTTATCGGGTTACCACATGGATATTTTTCAAATGGGACACGCATTAAAATGTTGTGATATTAAATATCAGAAATTATTTTTTAGACATTTTGTATTCGGTTGGTTATGGATATTATTTCTTATTCTTATGTGCTACCACATTATCATATAGGTGATTACGAAAGTCATGTTTTAGGAGAAGTGGAAGAGAAAGGGAGTGAGAGTGGGGGGAAGGGAAGATGCATCTTGAACGAAATCAACAAAGTTATATTCATAGAGCAATTTTGATGACATTAGCAAACTGACAAACCAATCTTCTCTCAACGACTACTGAAAAATTATCGGTGCGACCAAGAAGCCTTTCTAAAAAAAGATTCTGATTTTTGGTCATTTGGCCACATTTTATGTAATGAGTCGACTCGAGAACTTTTCGTATTTATCTGTTCATGAAAAACTTAAAAAGGAAAGTATTCATGTGTGTTCCAACGAATATAAAATGGGTGAAAAGGAATGTTGATTAATGCTGTAAAGTATCTGCTATCACACACAAAGATTTCATACTGACTCTTAAGCAATTAACTAACTCGTACATTGCTAACATATTGCGAATATAAGGTAATACTATGAACTTCGCTGCTGCGTACAATGTTAATATACTTATTTGATTCATGTCTCCCGACGAGACGAGTAAAAATGATTGTATCTATAAAAGATGCACATTTTTGTCTATGGTGACAAGAACATTGTCTACAATCAGGAAAGCTTTTAAAAAGGGCGTAATTTTGTCACTTTTATTTCATCTAGAGATAAAAAGAAATGTGTGTTATGAGGGTTGGAGAGAAGTGCAATTACGATGTGATGGCGTTAGTGATAAACCAAATGTATCAAGTTACATGCTTCTGTCATTATTGTTTGGTTGGATCAGTCAACGGAAGCTATTTTTAGGTTTGTTTTATAAAAACGAAAAAAGAAAAGTTTTTTTATCACGTTACAACTTTTCAAAAGTCATACAGGAAGGATATATTGTAAATATGAAAAAAATAAATCAATACATAAATAAAGAAAAAGCCTCTGGTAGAGGAAAGATAATCTCATGTCATTACATTTAATCTAAATTTCCTGTTTTGAGTCGATAATTTTATGAATTTCTATAGCTTGATATTAAAAGAAGAGGTTAGTGTTAATTTAAATGTCTGTGGTAAGTGCCCACTTGGTATTTTTCAGAAAATAAATAAATACAAGCGCCATCGGAACCCCGACAAGTGCTTATAACGAAGGGTACGATCGTCACCTTTTGGAATTTATTATGTCAAAGCGTGTATCTGCGTGTTTATATATTTGTATATTTCAGCCAAACAAGAAGTTCAAATGACCCGGTTTTTGTATGGAAAATCACAAAGTCAAAGGAATCACAAGTACAAAGGAAGCTTCGAAATTTATACCACTCATTTTCACAAAAACTACAAATACAAGGAGTATTTCTAATACCGTTAGATGGAGCAAGTTATTTTTCACATAGTCACCACCTTTATCGTAAGCAATAAACAAGAGCCTGTCTGTAACCGAGGCGGCCCACTTTTTGATAATAGTTATAGTGAAACGCATTCTCACCACCTGTGCCTACATCCATTGTTTGGTTTCCGTAAACGTTTGGCAAGCGACGATAGATGTCAATGTGTGCAATTTATCTACATGGTAATTCAGTAACACATCTTTACTTTGCACGCACTTTCATGTCTGACACCCTTTTTTTACTAGACTGTCATTAAGTGTTATTAGTACTAAAATACAACCTCTACTGTCATGTCATAAACAATAAAACAGGAGCCACAACTTTTCGGGGCGACCCCGGTAATAACATAGGTGATAAGTGGTTGACCACGGAGTTTATTCGAGATTACCAGAGGTTATCATAATATTTCTAGCCCAATTAATTAAATAGACTGAGATATTGGTCATGTTATGCAGTACAAAAATGTTTTCCCTTCCGAAATCACTGGAGGTCATTGGAAGCAGAATTGCTTTGTCGTTTGTGTATGGCAGTCAAACAATTACATTTCTGTTGAGGATAGTTACGTTATGAGTAAGTTCTCAACTCCAGGGTCATTAGAGATCACCAGGAATTATTTTGGATTAAAACAGCCTTTTTCAACCAAGCAAAAGAAGTTAAAAACATAAAACAAACATTTCTCCCCGTTTTGTTTGCAAAACGCTTTGTGCACACCTGACAAAATATATTCAGACAAAATTTCTAAAATTTTCTGGATTAAATTTGAGTATTTTTCAGCAATTTAAAGTCCAAAATGCAGAAAATCTCAGTAGCTCTGTAAGCGAGGAAGAATGATACAATGAAAGAAATAATCTCAACAGTGTCGAAACAGATGCCCGCGGAATGTTTTTTTTTTTTTTTTTATACAAGTGAAATAGTTCCTGACACTTATGGGTCTGTTCAGTATCCACGTGTTGCTCAGCTGAGAATTGATCTTTTTGTTGCTCCCATCTTTCCACGTGGCAACTAAATTTTGGGACGCTCATCATGTTCCACAGAAATCACAACTCTCTAAGTTGTGCAATGGAACTTTTTTTGTTATGAAGCAGTTTCTCGCATATGTCATTGAGGCATCTATCTTACCTGTGGAAAAGCGATATGAAGAATGTGTTCATTATCAGTATTCTCATAATCCCAACAGATTTGACCTTTGAAGCCGCATCAATTCCTTGTGAGACTAATTTTTGCCATGCTCATCAACAAGACACAAGAACAAACTATCATGATCGTGAACCACGCTGCTTTTTACATGATGCTCTATGTTGGTTGTTCTAAGTTTGGAACAATCTTCATATTGGTACCCAATGGGGGAAGCATTAATTTTATGTATCCAGTACACAATATTTGTTATTTTGTATAAGAAGAACTATTAATGACCATTTTTATTGCATGATTATATTTTAAGTTATTTTGTTGCTTAGCAACACAATGTATCCCTGCTACTTATTACCAATTGTAAGTATTAAAAAAACTTGTAGCGGGTGGTTGTTCTGGTGATGTTCTTGTCTGAATGTAATTTATATATATATATATATATATATATATATATATATATATATATATTTTGTGGAGGTTAAAAATGCATCACAACGAGATTAAAATATTACAAAGAAAATCATATATCAGATACAACGAAATAAGCATAGACAATAACGATAAAATGCTTCAATATACATTTCAGTGAAATGTTTGTATATTTTAAATAACATATATGTATACAGAAATAAAGAAGTTTTACTGATCACCATTCTTATCTGTATTTTGAAGTTATTTCTTAATTTTTAATTTTTGTTTTATTATTAACTCTTTTGATTCAAGACTACTACGTAGTTTAGTAGTAAGGGTTAAGTAATTTATTTGTTGCTATCACTACAAACTATTTATTTGATGAGTATTTTGATAATGAAATTGTGGCCTCTGATATTAATAATTGAAAGAAAGAAATCGAATTTTTGTATTAACGAAAGATTGAACTATCAAATTTGATACCAATAATGTTGTCTTTGTAATACAAACGAGGTTATGACATACTAAGTTAGTTTTAGATTTAAAAATCTTGAGATATTTGGTAAACGCTTACATAGCAACTATTGGCAAAAGCGAAAGAAGCAATTAAATAACGCAGAAAATGGACAAATATATTGCAAGCAAGAAGCGTCATTAAGTTTTAATGTCTTTTTATTAACAACAAATAAAATACAACAACATAAATTAATAAATTTATAGTCACGTTTATGTCTTAAAGGATCATTTTATTTTTTTAAGTCTGAATGAACTACATGTACGTTCTAAAGATAATAAAATTGATTCTTTCAAAGATTAGTCTCGCCTTAGAAAATGAATATACAGAAATTTTATTTTTAAGTAATTTATATTTAATTTATAAGTAATGTTTTTGTTACACATAAAGCAGAGTTGTATACGTGCAGCTAAAGTTACTAGTGAGAAAGTATATGCACGAGGGTGTACTTAAAAATGCTAGGCTTACCTGTTGACCCATTTCTCCAAATCTGATCAAATGACCAGATTTGTAAGTCTTATTTTACAAAGTGTAAAATTACCAGAAATATTTTGAGAAAAATGTCTTTTTTCACATATATCAAACGCAATGCGCATCCATAAACACACACACGATATATATATATATATATATATATATATATATATATATATATATATATATATATATATATAAGTGAACATTGAAGTCAACACCCAAAACGCAGTGTTGCGATTAGTATGAAACAGTTAGTTCTGGGTGTTGACTTCAATGCCCACTATTATATTTACATACGATATGTCCCTGATATTGAGTACTTTAAATATAGCAAACCTTAAAACTATATTTTACTATATTCTGATATGCCAATCTATATGTAAATAATAGATAAATCTCTCTCTCTCTACCCTGAAAAATTTATTTCAGTTGAGCTCTCTGGGAGGAAGTGTGGGTTTGTAAACAATGACTATTACGGCTAATAATGCAAGACTCCTCGGTAAATCGAATCGAGTTCTCTCAGTCACAGTGTGTTTAAAAATAAATACGCTTAAATTCACCTTCATCCCCGCCGTGCGTCAACGGCTTAGCGGTAGAATCCCCCGACTGATGCCAATTCAGTTTTCTATCCCAGCTATAGGCAGCCGGACGTCTAGCCACACTGTTATAGCGAAACAGCCTGTCTGTGGATGACTATATATATATATATATATATATATATATATATATATATATACTATTTAATATGATATTGGTTAACATGTTTTATTAAAAATGGCAAAATGTTTTCATAGACTATTTGAAAATTTCACTTAATTCGCTTGGAAAGAAATGATCTAAAATTGGATTATACTTGCCTCCAAGCGATGTTTATTGTGATAATTTGGCAAACCATTGCTTGTGGATTCATACTTTACAGGTTAATCCTGAAATGTTAGCCTTGTACAAAAGCTTAGTTTCGTCCAACACATATCTCTTGTATTTCGTGTTTTTACTTATGTATTTGTGATTAAGTAGTTTCTCCTTAGTCGGTCGTGATCTGATATATGAATTTAACACTATTTTAAAACAAAAGAAACAAAATCTTTAATAACAAAGTGTTCATTTTGATTGGGATATTAGAGATAATAAATTCAGTTATTTTTAAACGAATTATGACTTTAGCTTGTTATATATATATATATATATATATATATATATATATATTGCAATGGATGGCACATCTGACCCTTTTATTTTTTTTTATCTATTTCGCATACTATTGTAATAAAATAATTTTATCAATGTAAAATTTGTTACTACTGTTGGTAACTTTTAATTCATTTTTATTGCAATTTTTTTTATAGTTAGCAATATACTTCATAAGAAAAGCATTTATCAGTAAATTATATTTTTCAGTCCTTAAAAATTATTGCTAAGATTACATGTGCTTTGCTGAATAAGTATATATTTCACAATTATAATATTCACAAGAAAAATAATGAATGAGATTGTGTTTGAGTCTACTGGAAGATCAAGAGAGCTGATTCAGCTGTTAAAGTTTAATTCACACGAAAAATTGAAGGTTATTTTTAAAAAAAATTGTTTAAGATTCTCAAGTAGGAGAAAAATCCTGTCAACAGATTATAAGATTTTGGTGGGATTCAAACATTTGAATTCTAGATTAGTAATTTAAAAACACAGCTATACCATCACATTGAAAGGACATTAGAAGGTATGCTTTACACTCGCTACAAGGCACAAGAGCCACTCGAGATAGAGGGTTATAGAATAAGAGGTAAGAGGCACAGTCTATGAGGATATATGGGGAAGATAATTCTAGACTTGAACAGATTAAGATCAGGGCAGCATCGTCTTTAGGATTATGATATTAGTTATTTTCAAACGAGTCATTTGTAAAATTATTGGAGAGATCAGATGAAACATTCTTTAAGCGCGACTCCCTTTGACACAGAACATTGTTAAGTTGACGTCAGTAAGGCCAATAATAGACAAATGCTTAACATAATTTTATTTACTTTATACAATCTCGAAGGACCATAATAACAAGAAACTTAATATATAATAATAACTAGGAAACCTTCCATAACTATGCCTACATTTTGGTGACATTTTTGTATTTTTCTTATTAAATGAAAACGTTATATGCAATCATTTAAAAAATAATAAAGTTATCTATGGAAAAGTATTTATCCATTTGTCTGTATAGACAGTTTTGTTTTTCCAAAAAACCTAGGGAGTTTTTTCAATTTAGTAATCAAATATAAAGTAATTTATTATAGCTTACAGTCGCTTACAAAATATCGATTTTGTCCATCTGTCATCACATAGAAGGCTAGAACTATGGCCAATAAATTTTCTTTCGTTATTAATGGAACCCCAGTACATGTCTTTAGCATACTAGTTTTTTAAAATTACAAAATTTTAAAGATTTTTAGTGCTTGAATCTATATACAATGTATTTGGGTTGGGTAAATTTTTCATGGTCAAATTCATTGAACATTTGGGCAGCACATCGTATGTACTTAGTGTGAAAAATTTGATTACTGATTATTGATGTGCATGTAGAATCTCCCACAACACAACCAGCCTTACCTCTTTGTAGGAAATACACTCTTCCTATCTAGTAAGCCAAATTCTACCTTCAGACAATATAACAAGTATTCATTGGTCAATCACCTCCAATCTGGCTTGCTGATTTGTCAGTTCCGACCAATCAAACCGCCTGCACGCGACCAAGCTGTTTTCCCGCTCTTATGCTGGGAGCCACTCAGTGATTATATAAACAGAAAACGTGTGAACCTTCGGAGCAGTAATTACCAAGTTTCAAGATGTAACATTCACCGGCTCCCGCCTTAGTCATTGCTGACCAGACGTTAAAAACAATTACCAACTTTATGCAGTCAGTAACACGCATTCACAGAGAACTTTCCAAAATACTCCACGTCACTACGAATCACAATTTTGCCGCGTCAAAAGATACATCGCTGACTCATACTCGATCAAGATTCAATCAACTCTGTGTACATCATTTCTCAACTTTGTTTATCTAAAGTGAATCAAATTCACTACTTATTAAGTAAACTCTACGAACGAACGACCTTAGAAAAATATTAGATATTAAACAGTTAAAGGTAGATCACTCTTAAAAAACTCTTTCTATAAGACACTTAATATCAACAATCGCAAATATCGGCACAAACAAAAAATACTCCAAATGAACGAACAATTACGAAGAGAGACATTCAGAAATCTGAAGAAACCGCATACACATTTCGCCCACACAACATACATCAATTATCCTGTCTGTATATTGTTTGATTTGTATATAAATGTTGTATTGATTTCTAATTGAATATGTCTCGTTTTTCAATTGCATTTTAAATTTCATTTATTTATTTGTTTGGGATGCAGAAAGTCACTCAAATTCTTTCTGATTCTTTCTAACATAATTAACAAACTCTGCACGTCCCCAACATGCAGACTTTATCGTATACATATTCTTTGAAATTGTAGTAATGCTTTTTTGAGGCTTACTGTAGGATTATTATTATTATTATTTATAATTCGTTTCTTTTCGTCGTGGTTAGGTTTCATTCCTCTGCAGTTCCATTGTCTGAATGTTGTATAGTTTTATTTATGGTTTTGTATGGTTATTTAGTTGAGAATTCATTTGAGCTTTTATGTCTTTTCAGTATTTTGGATCGTATGGATAAAACATCATTAGACAAAGATATATTAATATTAAAGGTTTTGACATTTTTATTTCATTTTTGTTTTATGTTCAGTAGTGTCCATGCTTTTTACACTCTTAGACCTAATGTTTTGATTCTTGGGGGTTACAGTGTTTTTGTTTGTTTGAATGGTTTCGTTTGATTTTTTCTTATGTTTTTTTGGCGATTTGTTCTTGATATTCAGAGATCTATGGTGAGTGATTTATTCAGTTGTTGGTTGGGCATGATTGGGGGTTCATATTTAATTGGGTAGTTTGGAATATGTTTTGATTTTTCATGGTTTGTTTTGGTGTTACTTGTTGAATCTGAATTCATGATATAGGATTTCATTGTTTGTATTAGAACTTTGAATTCATTGATTGGGGTTAAAGTGTTTCTTGGGTTTGTTTTTGTTGACTAAAATCTTGATTATCCTTTATATTTTCTTACGTTTTGGTAATATTGGCGCGCGTTGTTGGACACTTTTGCCGAATAAGTTTTCGGCAATTATACTGGGAACGGAAAATTTCTCTCATGTTTCATTTCTATGATTTCTTTTTCCCAAATCTTACATCATTGTGCATATGCAAGATGATGGCCTCCACAATTTGCGCATCCTTTTATTGGATGGCTTGGATTTCGTTGGCATATCTGTTGCCTAGTGCATTTATTGACAAAGCACCTAAGGGAGTTTGATATGTGAGGTTCAATCTTGACCACAGCGATCTGTTTAGGTATTTTGGTGTATATTCGACTGTTAAAATTTGTATGTTGGTTTCGATTTCTTTATTGTATTTTCGGATATAAATTCTTCTTGTATCAGTTACAAATTGTTCCCTGAGACTTGTTTTTATTTCGCCTCTGCAATATAGACGAGTTCTGAGCTTTTGGCCACACCTTCGATGTGTTCAGAGATCTGTGTGGATACACTTATTTTTATGGCGTAGAACACTTTAATGTTGACCTGTTTCTTGTTATGTGTTTCAATTGGCAGTGTTACATTTTAAAGGATTTTTGGCGTCAGTTTCTGATTTCTCTTCAGTAGATTCAATGACAATGAAGTGTGGAAAGTTGTATATGTAGGTATATGAAAGTTGTATATGTAGGTATCAATACTGTTTGAATCATACTCGAAGTCAGAGTTAGAGAGTGGTTTTGGGGGCTTTCATTTCTTTCTAGTGCCATATGTTAGTTATTAATCTTCAAAAGCTGTGCTCCTCACTCGTCACGGAGTCCATCTTTGGGAATAACAAAGAGGAAACCCAATCGCCTTCGTAAGATAAGGCTACACAAGCTAGCATACTCACACTAGGGAGAACGCCAAGCCGTTGCAATTTCAAGATACTAGTACCCAAATAAACTGGTTACATCGGGGAGAGTACAGGTTACAGCTTGTTGCTCTCAGTGTGATTAACCCATGACCCACCGGTTTCTAGTTCATATCAAGTGTGATTTGAATCAGGTTTGTTCTCATTCATGTTGGTCATGACATTCACGATCGCGGCCTTCAGTAAGCCCTTCATATGTTGGAGATTCTAACCAAAAGACCAAACCAATTCAAACCAAGATTCTAACCAAGAGACCTATGTATGGTCTCTTCTGGATTGCATCCTTTATTCAGAACTTGAGCATTCAATCAGGGGCGTACCGAGGCAAAGTGCCGCCCGGGGAGCATATTTATAATGGCGCCCCTTTTTTGGAGGAAAATTAAATATTCTTAATGGCGTTGATTAGTACTTGAAAAACAACAAATTCAAAAATTAGCTTAACAAACGTTACCATATTTTAGACCTTTCGAGCTTTTGCAGAAACAAAGTTACTAATAACTTGGTCAAAGTTTATCTTCTCAACAGTTTCATGTTCAATTGAAATTAGGGACAACTTGGATAAGCGATCTTGCGACATACTCCATCTCAAATGAATTTTAATGAGCTTCACTTTTGAGAAGCTCCTCTCTGCCGTTGCAGCAGAAACTGTGATCGTCAAAAACAGTCGTAGAGCAATCACAATATTTGGCACTGTTTCTTGAACTTGCCATCGATAAATCCATCTCAGCCATTCGATAGCCGATGATTTGGTCATCATGGTCATGTCACGTTTCACTTACTGCATGGTACATCATCATTGTCACCTTCAATTTCCTTAACAACGTTAATTCCTGCAGGAAATTCGTCTTCAACTTTTATTTCTATATTTGTCTCAACCATATTCGAATTTTCTCCATGTTCCTCCCCATCCTAGTTTTGATGTACATTCAGCATCCTCATCTTTGTATTTTGCTTTAGCTACATATTTCTTCCGTAGAAAAACATATAAAGATACAGCACATTTTCTTTCTTCGTGTTCTCTGGTAGCTTTCAACTTGCGGTAAGAAGCCGCACCACTCAGTTTTTGCCGTTTACTCATTCTAATCGATGAAAAAATAGAAAAAGAAACAAACAGGAAAAAAGCATACTCAACAGCATAGGGAATTTTTATTTATTGTACTAAGATACAATTTGGCACAAAACTGAAAGTGGGGCTGTAAAAAAGGTTGATAATTTTTTTTAACTATCCCAAACTTAGCTAGACACATTCGCATCTTATAATGGTATAGTGTTGCTTAAAAACAGTAGTAAATAATTACAGGAGTTTATCCTATAACTCCAATGATTGTTTCTTTTCTTAAATTCAAATTTTAAAATTTACTATCCTTTTTTTCCTTTTCATCCCTATATTCAATATAATATTTTAAAATTTAATGCATAGTAATGGTCGTAATAAAAATAACTGAACATTGAACATCTGTATTAAAAAATCATTAAAAATTTATAAGAAATGTTCATCTCTGATACTTGCATTAAACATTAACTAATTCTTTAATTTTTTAGACAAAGTAATTACCCAGTCATTATTTTGCCAGCGTATACTTTTAATTAACCTTACGACTTATGAAACTAAACTAATAAGGACAGAAATATTTAATAAAAATTTCATTTAGTTCAGCCGGTTATTTAAAAAAATATATTCGTGTTTTAGAATAAAGTTTTTTTTTTTAACAATAAACATTAAATAATTACACTTACAATTAATTCTGACTTTGTTTTTGTATTTTTTAGAGAAACAAATCTTTAATCTTTTTTTGTGTTTCTGCTACTCGATGAATATCTTTCCCCCAGACGTGCTTAGGGGAGGTATTCTACAGTTGAGTTGGAATGAAGATTCTACAGTTGATCCTAAATGAATATTTAAAAATATTTTAAAAATCGTTCCGGAAGAATTTAAAACATAATGTTTGAAAATTTTACATCTAAATAATCTTAACTTACCTTTTTTATATGACAAATTTAAGATTCTTAGTTTGTGATACTAATATAAATGTTAATCTTGTAATATGCACTAGATTTGATTTTTCTGAAAATGTTTAGTTTAAAAATCTCTAAAAAACATTAAATTTAATGTAGAATATTGTTATTTTCACATAATTATAGAATAGTGATTTTATGGAAAATCTATTGAACTCTCTGAAGAGCGTGATATTTATACAGTTTTTGAGCTTTAAAAATTGCAAGTTTAGAAAAACTTACGAAATGTAGACAAAGTTTAAATTTCTGGTTCTACTTTACTACGAATGTTTTTCTTTGTTCAAAAAAATCTTTGTGTAAAAAATTTCCAGTCTTTTTCTACGAAAAGAACATTTATTTTTAATAAGTTTCAAAGATTCTACAGTTGAGTAGAGATTTTGCAGTTGATCAGTCTGGGGGTATTCTTCAACTGACCGAATGTTTTATATCAACGTCTTCCAATAAAAAGGCAAATAATTCAAGATACGGACTCCCGAATTTTTCAGCATTTTTTTTTTTTTTAAAGGAATGCCGCCTTCAAATTATAAGCAGGAGTCAGCCTCGTGCGCTCTTTTGATCTGCGTTTTTGGGAAAATAGACTTGATCTTCATTTGAATTCTTAAATAATTTTCTTTTACAATAAATTAATTTAGGCATTTTTCAATAAATATATAGCAATGAACTTTTTTTTGATAATAAAATATGAAAACATTTTTTAACAATGAATCGAAAACAAATCAAACCTTATTTCAGAATTTCCCACCAAAAGTAGATGAAAAGAGTGTAGGAGGTTGGCTCCTGCTGCTACTATAAAGAGAGCATTCCTTAAAAAATAAGCTGAACATTTTCGGATTGCCTATCTTGAAGATAACCAAATAAGTAAACTGTTGTTTTTTATGAATAAATAGTTTAGTCTTCTTTCATAACGTCATAGTAGTTATGTTGAAAAAAATAACTAGGAGGTTGTTATTGTGTAGGTACCGGCAAAATAGCCTCTTCCTAATTTTGAAATTTAAATGAAGGCTGTTTTGTTCTAAAATGTTTTAATTATTAAAATAAAAAAAAAATTAAACTTGTAGCTGATCCCCTGGAGGAGGGGCGCGATATGAAACCACGGCCGAGAGCCTCCGTATCGTAGGTGATGAAGTCACAAGAGGCCCACTAACGTTTTTCGAAGTAATGACGTGAAATCTGACAAGGTGAAACAAAATGGACAACAGAACGAAGATATGTATGATTAATGCTTAGTTTATTTATAAAGAGGAAGTGGGGTATGTTGGTCTGGCAATCAAGGTAACGGTGGTCGGACTGGTTGTGTCGACGGTTGGACGTTGAGGTCGACGACGGGATGCTGAGGTGCGTTCGTTCCGGTCGTGTCGACGGTTGGACGTTGCAGTGCAGGCATTGCTGGTCGAGGTCGGTGTCGAAACCCCTCGTAGTAATTACAACCGATAGTATACGGGAAAGGTTGGCCGTTGCAGATGATCGCTGCTGGTCAACGCAGGTGATCGTTGGTCGCTGCATGTGATCGATGCTGGTCGCTGTAGATGATCGCTGCTGGTCGCTGCAGGTGATCGCTGCTGATCGTTGCGGATGATCGCTGCTGGTTAGCTGGACTGGTCTCGGACTGGACATGTCGCCTGGAAAGGTGAGCTGGCGTTGCGACGCAGTGCTCGGTATCGGCCACGGTATCTGGTCAGTGCCGGGAAGCTGGCCTTGCGATGTTGTTAGGCAAATCGAATGTCCACTGCTGGCGTTGCGTGTCTGCTAGTCGAGTCCGATATCGAAACCACCCGTAGTAATCATAAATGTAGTGTATGGTAAAGGTTACGGACGACGTGCGGGCAGCCATTAGGAACGGAATACCGAGAGTCGAACATGGGCAAGGAGCCAGAAGTAAGAAGGCCAGAAGTAAGAAGGTGAAGTAAAGAGAGAAAGATCCAACTCGCGTCCAGTTGTCAGACAAAAAAAAAAAAAAAAATGTGAGCGTAATTTAATACGCAGCCCGGGTCGGTATCATGGCCACAAAGGCCTAGAGCCGACCATTCATGCGTCTGGGTACCGACCTTGAATTCGGCGAGAAGTCGCTGTGTTATATTAAGGAAGACCAACAACAGACACGGTCTCGTAAAAATGCTAAAAAAAATCTCTCTAAAAATGAGTTGAGATTTCTATGAAAAAATAAAAAGTTCTAAAAATGCTAAGAGGTGTATTACGACTAGTTTCATAATATAAACGGAACTAAAAAGTAATTAGCTCACATCTAAAACTAAATTACCAGCGTGTAGGGAACACGATCAAAAGGTCATGGTCGAAAATCCCTGTTCTCTTCCGTTTTAGGGAGCGGCCAAAGGCGGCCGCGACAAACTTACGTTTTGAAGTTAACAGGTAAAAGTTTTGTGTAGGTGCTCTGAGTGTATATAGTGGTCTGTTCCAGGATTGGCACCACAGACTCATAAAATATATCATTTGGGCAATAAAACAATAAAAATCAAATATTTCTTAAAACACGTGTACGTTATCATTTACTATCAAAATAAATTATAATCCTTATTTTGATTCAATGATTTTGCTCTTAAATCCCATGATATATAAAAAAAAAAAAAATATCAGAAATTTCAATTAATCAAATTATTAATTAAACATAATAATAATGCAAATATTTCATGGACAATAAGAGAAAAATATAAATTATAATCTAACAAAAACGCTTAAAAATATGCGATATTTTTATTTTTAATTTTCCCACTGGTTTGGGAAGGAGCGCAAAAAAAAAAAGACCAATTTTATTTCTCCATAATTATAATCTTAAAAATCTTAAGACTTCAAAGAAGAAAACGACTTTTCTTTATTTCTTCAAGTAACTTTAGTCTGAATGAAAAATCGTTCGAAAATTTTAAAAAATATATTAAAATCTCGGAAAATATGCTATCTACATTGGGAAGTTTTAATCATACATTTTTAGATAGATTAAATAAACGTGTTCACGGCCATAACTGAATTTCACAATAACGAAGCTTGTGCCGTGGCTCTAGATATCTCTAAAGCGTTGGATAGGGTTTGGCATGCCGGCCTTCTTCGTAAGCTTCAGGAATACGGAATTTCATGACGATTATTTGACTTAATACAACCATTCTTGTGTAATGAAGTTCGCCTTTAACTGATTCTCCTCTAGTTTTTTTTCTCTCACGAACGCAGGTGTTCCCAAGGTTCTATCCTGGGCCAAACACTTTCTGATCTTCATTAACGATCTTTCCGATGTCATCAGTTCCCAAGTAGGCATCTATGCAGACGACACTATTATTTACTGCCTAAATAGCAAATCTAGCATCGCTGACAAAACTAACCTGGCGGTTTGTCTCAAAAAGGACCTCCAATCTATTGTTGATTGGGGCAAGAAATGGCTAGTTGACTTTAATGCCTCAAAAACAAAACTGCTCCCTTTTACCCACCACAGAGAACCCTCCCCGTCTCCCATTAAAATGTCTGATGCTCAACTCCAGGCGATTACTCACACTGTCCGCTGACCTGAGATGGAACAAATACATTGAATCAATACCTTCATCTACCGCAAGGAAAGTTGGCTCTCTGTGTCACGCTAGAAAGTTTTTCTCCCCCGAATCCATCCTTCAAATCTATATTACCATTCGCTCTTGCATGGAATACTATTGCCATATATGGTCTGGATCCCCCGCTGTTCGTCTTAAGGTCCTCGACAAAATTCAGAAACGGATATGCAATGTAATTGGCCCTGATGTGGCATCACGTTTACAGTCGCTTTCTCACAGACGTGCCATCACCTCCCTCTGTCTTTTCTACAAATACTTTCACGGTAACTGCTAACGAGCTACTTTCGCTTTCCCAAACTAAATGAATTTAAACGTGTTATTAGGTTTTCCCTGTCGAAACGGTTAAACGTAGCCGTTTCTTCTACTACAATAGCTTCATGTCTCGCACTTCCTGGAACTCCTTCTAACTTGCTTTCCTGATAGCAATAATCTCCAACTATTCAAATGCAATGTCAACCGGTATCTCCAGATGCCTTGATCTACTCCCCGTCCTTCTCTTCATCCTTTCCTCTATCACGCATTTTTACTCTCTGTAATCCCTTGCCTGCTAGTGCTACTCCCGCCTTGATTGGGGTGAAATGCTTTAAAATATTTTTACAAATATTTCATCTTGGGCAGAATAGTTCGAGGCTTTCAAATTTCACTGTAAAATTTTTTTTAATTTTTTTTCTAGGTAAATTACATCAGAGGAAAAACAAACATTGTTTTTAGAACTCCACTGAAAAAAACCAAAAAAAACAAAAACAAATACGGTATAAAAATTCTCTTTTGTGCTTTTTAAAAACAAAATTAAAATTAAAATGTTCAAATAACTTTTTTAGGGTGTTCACATCGTAAATTTAATTCTTTTTTATATGTGGTCTTCTCGTTTTTGATCTTTCTAGAAATGTATGCATTAGTGATTGGGATTTTTTATTCAAATGACCAAACGTTGAAATCCTCCTGTTAAGGGATAAAGATATTTTCTCGGGATTTTTTAAATCAAAGCAGCTATTCATTATAAAATTAATTTATTAATGAAAAAAATACTAAAAAATCATTAAAATTTCAACATTTTCACAATTGATTTTGAAATCATTGATAAAAACATCTTTGAACATTTTATTTTTATTAAAAATAATTTAAAAACGATCCAAAAATTATTTAGATCGATTATCGCAATATAAAGCATGGGGTGGGGCGGCAAATATATATATTGGTTGTACAAAATATACAATATAGTGAGGATATATCTCTTGGAATGTCCTGGTGTGGTCTTGCAGTCTCAGCAAGAGGTCGCTCACATCAGCAGGGCCAGATCAAAGTACCGGCATCTCAGACTGTCGCCCGAGCTTATTAAAAGATGAGGTCGCCAACAGGGCGGCATGTCATGTGTATGTGATCTTCCAAACAAAAAAGGCCCAGGGCACCACCGCCTCCTCCTCCCTGGACCGCCACTGTATTCAATACCTCGATGTAGGCGGTGGCATTGACTTTGAGACCAAAGTCGGAAAGAAATCTGGCAACATGACATGGTGTTCGTTGTTCACGACTCCCATCAGAGACAATGTGAACATCACCGACATGTGGAATCCGCGTGGATCTTTCATTCCTCCTATTCATCTTCTGGTTCTAGTCGAAGTCAAAATATGCTGGACTCCTCGATGTGCCTGAGCTTGACCAGTAAGCATTTCTATCGGATTACACGGTTCTTTTGTTTTTTGTCGGACTGCTCTGTCCTCATCACGTAGGGGTAGTACCAAATGTACTCGTAAACCACACTTCAGGCCTTGAGTTACTCAATGATGACCCTCTTGACATCTCTATGATATTGGAGAAATTTTCCAAGATTGTTACAAACCTGCTTATATCCTTTTCCCTCAGGCCTGTGCCAGAAGTTTTAAGGTGGAGAGTGGCATACTTATTACTCAAACAGGGTTTTACATGGTGTAATCTAGTGAGGATTTAGTGAAATTTTATTATATGCATAAGAGATTTAGTGAAATTTTATTATATGCATAAGAACTTTAGTAGATTAGTCACGTGATTACCCAATAAAATAATTAACAATAATGATTAATAGTAGTAATGAATGAAAATATTTAACATTTGCTTTGAATATGTGGTTGCTTTGTGAACTGAAAAAACAGTTCCTATCGATACTAGTTCTTTGAGAAGATAATTCATTGTTCGAATAATAAAAATTAAATCACGATGGGTGGCGATTTTTATCATGCTTTGTAGGTTAATCACGTGATTAGAAAATAAAATAATAAGTAACAATCGTAAGAATAATAGTACTATCAATAAAGAAATCACTGTACCTTTATTTTTGCTTGGAATGTTTCGCTCAGTTACTCTTCTGTTATATTTACTATTTTCATGTTTTCTATATTCTATCAACATGATCCTGACTGGTCGAGTGCTATAATATTTACGTTTTTGTGGTGCTTTGGCAATAGAAATTTACATATTGTATACTATACATGCATACACACACACGCACATACACACACACACACATAGTCAATACTAGACTAAGTCACGGTAATATTGTCAGTAGAATGTAGCGGAAGAACCTCTTGTACTCGTGTTCTTTTTACGATTATTAACACGAAATAACGACAAATTGGCAATATCGAATTGAATTAGTAACCACTTTATCGTTTCTTTTAATTTTCTAGCAATTAGACCATTTTATAGTTTTATATACGCAATTAAAAACACTCATCTTCCTATTCTTTCGCCTCATTATCCCTCCTCTCTCTTTCTCACGCATAATTTATGGTAACGCAAACGGAAAACGTGATGCTTAAAAATCGTTTCCAGTCAAATGACAAAAAATGGTTTCTGATTCGAAGGATCTGCGCATCCTTCCGATTAATAAATTAATCCTTTGAAAATTAATATTTAACGTTTTTCAATAAGTGGGTCAACAATAAAAACATGCTTTTGAACAGTAGACAAGCAAAAACGTCCTTTTGAAAAGTCACCAGATCAGACAAGCCAGTAAGATGAGACTGATACAGGTGATATCAGTTCACAACTGTGGCTTCAAAAAGACTCCTTTACGCATTCACCCGTCTTTCTCGGATATTTACACGCTTCCTCACCAAACTACTTGACACTTACACTTTCCACCTCACTTTCTCCCTTACCTCTTTTTTCTCACACACACGCGCGAAGAAATCGCACTTCTTTTCAAATTAACAAACTACTACACACAACGACATAACACAAGAACTTTAACAAACACTCGTGTAAAAACAAGAAAATGAAAATATTTTATATTTTTATACTTAAAAACCTTTCCCGCCTTTTTCTTTGTTGTGGGATGATTCAAATTCACTACAGGAGTCTACTTTTCCCCACATGGTTCACAGGACTCACGCTCATATCATCCACAAACATGTGACATCATAACTCTCTTGATTTGAATTTCTTGGATTAATAGGTCTGGTGCGTTGTCGAGAGACTAGCCAGTCCCTCATTGAAGGACGCCATCGTAGATGTGATGGTCAACATAAGCAAGAACCACGTGATGTCTACATGCAGTGGTCTCTGAGGCTGCAATAAGGGAGATTTTAATGAATAACATTTTCTTGTTTTTTTTCTTTCTAAATAAAATATTATTGAAAATATACAGATTTTTTCTCAGTTACCTGTAATATAGTTTGACATTTCATCTCTGATATATACTCTGTTCAACAATCATTATATTATTCTTTTCTTAGTTTCATTGGCTGCTAGTTTGTCTTGAGCGCCATTGGTGTAACCAACAGAATCACAAATTTTCAACACATTTCTCTTTTGGAAGAATAGAGCTAAACAATTATTCAACATTTATGACCCTTATTACATTTGTTAAAATCTGCATTACACACGGAATCTATCTATCTATCTATCTATCTATCTATCTATCTATCTATCTTAAGAAATATATATAATACATTACCGTGCAATCAATGTAAGGTATTATTTATATTTCTTAATATATATTAAATAGCTCTTAAATTTAACATTGAACACTGTTTTTCTTACACTATAGAGTATATATGTATTTGTATACGATCGCTCGCTCATGCATCTACTTATATTTACCCATTTGGTTATATATATATATATAGTTAGTTTATGAAAAACTAGGTATTATCCGTATGGGTAAACCTAAGGAGGATAAAATCCAGAGAGCTCAATGTAAATTCGGAGCAAATAATTTAAATAAAAACAGACCACTTTAAGGTTCCATGTAATAAATTATTTCATCACAGCCCTTTTAAAAGGACTGCGGATCATCAGACTTTACTTCCAAACAAAAAATGAAAAGAAAATTTACACATTTTTGACGGGCCGTATTAAACATATGTAAATTAACGAAGTGAGGAAATTTACACACACACACATATATATATATATATATATATATATATATATAACATTCACTTACGTGCTAAAGGAAAAGGTATGACTCCTCTTTTTTCCCTCCAGCTTGGGGTAAATAGCAGGACAGTCCGGGTTGTATAGCCTTGGATGGCAACCGGTCTAGGAGAAGGACAACTCTGAATTCAAAACCTGCGGAGAGTCGTTTGGGGGACCTTGTGGCACGTAGTGCACCAGGTCTCTGTATTCGGACCTTCAAAAAGTGTGGATCAAATCACATGTGCTGGTGTCGGACTGTTGGTTCCTTTAGGAGCTGAACTTTTAACCATACGTCGAATACGACAGGAGAGTCGAATATATATATATATATATATATATATATATATATATATATATATATATATATGTGTGTGTGTGTGTGTGTGTGCATATAGTAAATAGTAAGTGTTTGTGTTCGTACCAGTAATTGGCGTTCTTACTCAATGGTGATTTTTCAAAAGCTAAATTTCATGGCAAGTAAACTACACCATCTCTCTAAAATTGCTATATTATATACTTTCCCAACAACTTTACCTGTATGTACAAACTAATATTTGTAAAATGTTTGATATATAGATCATTAAGTTATACCTATTGATTTAAATAAGACCTTTTATACAATCACCTGCCAACGATAGATGTCGTGATTGAATTCATGTCGCTCTGGACCGCTCCTTGATGTTCGCATTTTAACCGCCAAGAAAGTATTAACAATAATTAAATTTATTTCTTTATTAGTTTGGCAATGTTTAGAAAGAACAAAATAAAAACAAGACTTATGGCATTATTCTAAAGTGACCAATCAGCAACTACTCATGATTGATCTACTTTTAGAAATAGGACAACTATTCAGACGAAGAATGTCATTGATAAATAACGAGAGATCACTTTGAAAAGAACACGATCTGTCAAGTTGCTACGAATACGCTGCCAAATTGTCTGCATATTTATGCAACATGTTTACATACATACATAAATATATATATATATATATATATATATATATATATATATATAAATATATATATAATATTGAATTTTAGGTGACCTAGGCTTAATTTAAGTAACAGAATCGCCTACAGCTAATGTCAGAAATCTGATAACGATAGTTTAAATTATATTTTCGCGATTGTAAAATACCTAAATGATAGGAAAACATACCAAGAAGCATTCATTCCTTTTAAAGCAAATAGTGAATTACATTGTCGCGGTAGGATTCAACTAATTTAGTTATTAAACTAAAATTCTTACAGTTGGTACAAAACATGTTTTAGAATAGCATTAATGCTGCGGAATTAAATTGGAATATTCATAGTGCTTATGAGAATTAAATATTTTCTTGGATCAATATGGACAACACTTTTGCATGTCTTTCAGGAACTATGAAAGAATTGAATGTAAGCAAAAGAAGGTAACATTCTAAGATATTTGAGAATGTCAACGACATCTGCACTCTGCTGCACGCAAATGAATCGATTAATTAATTCTACTTAATTAATTCTACTTAATTAATTCTAAGAACGTTCTTATAATTTTGTGTGAATTAAAATATTTGCCCTGTCCAATTATCAAGTCAGATATTTTGTGTCTATATTTATATACAAACGCAATTCAGCCTTTTCACTAGCATGTGTATATGCTTTAAAAAGAAGCCCTAAAACTATCTTTATGTTAATACACAATAAGTAGGTCTGTGTTAGATTGGCAAGAAAATGGAAAGAAACAGAGTAAGATAAAAAGGGGTAATGCAGATTAATTGATTTTTATTCTTTCAGATCACAAAAATATCGAGCTGATAGGATAGATCGAAAGGTTTTAAAGAAACACTTGCGGATATCATGGTATTTAAAATGATAAGATCAAATAAACATTTAATAAAAAATGATAGATAAAATGATCAGGTTGAATAAGCATTTATTAAAAAATGATAGATAAAATGATCAGGTTGAATAAGCATTTATTAAAAATGATTAGGTCAAACAAACATTTGATAAAAATGCAGCATGTTACTTGTTAAAATAATAATTCACGTTAAATAATTATTATCAATGAGACGTAAGGAAATATTAGTGATAATATGCAGTGGGACATATGGGAATAATGAACTTTTAAATGGGATATATGAAAATATTAATGAACATTTGTTGTAGGACATGAGGAAATCTGAATGATAAATTAGCAGGATACATAAGGAAATGTTTAATATATGTTGCTATGAAGACAAAGTAATATGAGTGATAATTTAACACGAGTTCCAAGGAATGGTAAATATTAGTTATAATAGAGACACAAGGTATCTTGTTTAACGACTTAAGATATAAGATAATGTCAATGGTCATTTGCTAAAAAAAATGGTCATTAAGGAAATGTCAATGGTCATTTGCTAAAAAAACACAAGTATGACTGGTCATTTGTTACAAGAGGTTAGGCAAACTGATTGGTAAATTATTCTAATATCGAAGCATATCTGTTATCATTGAAATAAAGTAAATTTATAGATTTCAGTAATATAATCATCATTTGCATATAATTAAAATTTGAATGTCATTTGTAATCATTAATATCAATATATATATATATATATATATATATATATATATATGTGTGTGTGTGTGTATGTATATGTGTATGTGTATATGTGTGTGTGTGTTATGTTACTTATTTATGTTGCTTTTTATTTAACTACGACTGTTAAACGAGCAACATAAAGCTGAAATAAAAAAATAGATAACCATTTATTAATTCATGAAAAAAGAAAAGATCCTCATCTCTTAATACATATTTTATACATTTCCCAAGAGATAAACGAAATTTAGGAATAACGAATTTACTGTACATTTTTAATTAAATAGAATTTTATTAGTGATGGATTTTCAACATAACCCTACGAGTCAAAGATTCATTGTAATTCTTATCAGAAACAGTGGAATTCATTGGCGCCACTATATTTAATGATTTTTTATTATTTGAAATCTTATGAGTGTCATGTGTTTGGCCCACATATGACTGGCGAAAGCGTGTTAATCTTACCTGAAATAATCTTCTCAAGTAATGATCAACAGTGTAAGTCTTGATCAGCTCATCCAGTAGACACCTACTGAAGTATTTATCGGATTAATTACAGATAATCTTTCAATGATATTCGAAGTGGCAATTAATCAACTGGGCTTTTCTCTTCTTACTGGAGACAATGATCATTAAAGGATAATCTGATTATCAAGGTCGATGTGTCTTCACCTCAAACGCAGATTAAATGGGTCGATATTACACTGTAATTTCCACTCCCAATATCTTAGAATCAAAATAATCGACTGCTTATTGTTATTTTCCTCTGACGTAAACAAACCGCTCAAATCGAACTAGTCTGAGACTAAGTTAAAGCTTGCAAAAAAGAAAAAGAAAAGTGGCATAAATAATTTTTGATATTTTGTAAACTAAATGTTAGTAATAATTTTTAGCAAGAATGATTTTCATAATTTTTAATTCAATACTTTAAAATGACACATAACTTGTGTTTACTGAAAAATCCTAAACCCAACTACGAAAGAATTTAAAGAATCTAATGTTTGGTTAGTTTACTGGACTAAGACATTTTCAGTACACCTTTCGGACATAAACAAAAAGATACATACGAGATAATTTGAGAAACATTTATTATTTAAAGTGATGGAAATTGTTAATGATCACTACATTTATGTCACTTTTGCTTTTTGGAAGTGAAAAATTGATTTGTGAGGATATATAACTAGGAAGCATTCTTAAAAAAATATGCAGTTTTAATTCAGTGATTCGGAATCAATTTCATTGTGCTAACCACAGAAATAAAAATAAAAAACGTCGAGAAAAAATTGCTAAAACTTCGTTGTAACTCTAAAACATAACGAATAAATTGCAACTGATGACCATTTAGAAACGTAATAATCTCCATATCATTTCAATCAAGCTACTTAAATTCTGTATTCTGTGTTCAAACAATCTCTCCTGCCGATATCCAGTACGTGATACTAATAAACAAAGTGTCCTTGGCTTATGCTGATATATCAGCAGTCAGACTGAATGTTTTTGTCTCCATTAATTTTCCAAGTTTTTGATATGATACTGATGTATAGTTCATGTCCCCGAAGAGTACTGGAAAGCAGTCCGGACACACGATTGGTAGATCCTGATCCGAGTGAAATGTCTCTGTCTGATCAAAGCCGTTTTTCCAATCTAGCGAATTATTTCGGGATCCAAAGAAATATCTCTAGTGAGAGCACTTTCAATGTGTATCAACAACCTCTAGCCTCTGACCATGAACAAAAATGTTAGATTCGACATAGCGCCGCCCTGGAAGGTGTGTGTACATAAACTTAGTTTTTTTTCAATCTTTTCACCCCAAGCAAGGTGGGAATGCCACTAGTACACAAGAGGTTACACAGAGTGAAAGCGAGAGAAAAAACTGTGACAAAGACAGCGGGGATCGAGGAAAGGATAAAAGATGAACGAGGTTCAAGACGACGGAAGATGGCGATGGACATTGCATTTAAACTTTTGAAGAGTGTACTTATCAGGGAATCAAGTAAACAGAAGGGAGTTCCATAGGCGGGAAGTGCGAGAAAAGAAGCTGTTCGAGTAGAAGTGACGGTTACATTTAACAATTTCAACCTAGATGCCAAACTTGTAATACGCTTAAATTCATGTAGTCGGGGCACCAGGGAAAAAAGCTCATCAGAGCAGTTGCCATGAAAATATTTGTAGAAAAGACAGAGGGAAAGTGACTGAAGTTACATTGCAGATCCTTCTATGGATTTTATCAAGAACCTCGAAATGAATAGCAGGAGCACCATATCAGATATGGCAACAGTATTCAATGCACAGCCGAATAATAGATTTGTAAATGTTTCTGAGGAGAAAACCTGACACGACACAATAAACCAGTCTTCTTTGCAGTAGATGCAAGTATTGATTCAGTGTAATTGTTCAACTTCAAATCAGTTGAAAACGTGAGACCAAGAAGGCACGATGAGACACTCTCCATGAGTCGAACATTAACCACGCTGATGGGGGGGGGCAGGAAGTTTTTCTATGGTGGTTAAATGAGAGCAGTTTAGTTTTGGAGGCATTAAAATTTACAACCCATTTTCTATCCCAGTTAACCACTAATTGGAGGTCCTTTTCAAGAGCACAGCGGTCAGGTTAACTTTGTCTACTCTGGCGGATTTACTACTGAGAGAGGACTAAATGGCAAACAACTTAGGGGCCAGGATAAAGCCTTGGAGGACAGCCGCGTTCGTGTAAAAGGATCTGGAAGCGTGCCCGTTCAGAATGACTTTCTGTTGTGGGACCTTACCCATAATAACATAATGGACTATTCCATACGTAATAGGAATGATTGATTTAAAGCAAACAATCGTTCTGTAATACCGTATCTCTGAAACTTACATAAAAGACCAACATGCCAAACCCTGTCAAACACCTTTGAGATATCTAGAGCCACAGCTCGAGCTTCGTCGTTATTATCAAGAGCTTGATATATTAAGTGATGGCCGTAAGTTTGTTTGTCAGAGAGGTAAGATTTCAGCATTGATTAAAGCCTCGAATACTTTGCCAAAAAGCGGTAAGAGAGGTCAGAAGGTTCTTCAGAAGGAAGCAGTGCAGCAACAGTTGAAGTTTGGAGAGAACTGTAGTCAGCTCGGGAGCACATTTCTTTAGGACGACAGCTGGGATCCCGATGCCTCCACTTGCCTTATGGGAGCCTAATTTAGAAACGATGTCCGCGAGCACTGACAGTAGAGCCTCAGTTATACGGGGGGAAATCAGGTATGGGTATGGAGTCGAGGATTGAGTTAGAAGAGGGTTTTCGAGCAAAGCATTCAACCTCATCTGCTGTAGATGCAAGGACTTCGAATTGATTGAATAGAGGAGAGATTGAGGATTTTCTGTTGTTCAGCACACACTCGCAGAGCCGCCAATAATCTCTCGGACAGAACTTGTGAGATGCTCTTCATTCTGTCAGCAAATAGTAACTTCGCTTCTTAATGATAGTAACTTCGCTTGCACTCGTTATGAGCAGAAACAAAGAAACGCCTGTTGCAATCACACGTGTCGTTCTGGTACAGCCGAAAGAATTGATTCCTGTGCTTGTCTGAAGCATTCAAAAGCTTTTGATGTGAATACTTTATGATTTCTCTTAGGATCACGTTCACCAAACCAATTCCGATATTTTCTCTTTCTGACACCAAGAATTTTAACACTGTTATTGTAGAGTTTAGTCTTAATCTGGTGCCGTCGAATTCGATATCCTCGAATACCATTTCGGGATCCTTGTAAGTAGCAAAGACCTTTAAGTTCGAAACATCGATGCGTTTAGGAATCCATGTCCATATCTTATTTTATGTTTGATGCGGAGTTTCATCTTGCCACGTACCAACCTATGGCCCGTCCCACATTCAGCACAACGCATGACACGGACAGCAAATCTATGGGCAACATTTTGATGGAAAAATGAATTGCAAAGAGTTGCACCATCCAGCTTTGCACAACTGAAGATGGTGCGGTCTATTCCCGTGCTTTCCAAATGCTTTCCAAGTCTCATGATTCTTACCGAAACTAGCACTGAATCACCAAGGAGGAGAATCTTGTTTGCTTTTGGAACCTTTGTGATGGCAGTTCTGAGATGTTGATAGAATGGCACGGGAGATTTCTCAGAACTGGTGAGTATAAATGGAAATAACTGTTGCAAGATAGAAATATTTTAATTTTGATATAATGTTATTATATATATATATAATATATATATATATATATATATATATATATATAAATAATAAATAAGGGCAGTCTTAGGAGCTGCTGGACCAAATTAGAAACATTTCGTGTGGGACCCCCCCAGGCTAGCAGCAAAGGTTTCTAAATTATAGAAATAGTTGATGAGAGATTTTGTATTACTACTGGAAAATGGAATCCAATCTTAATGTGTGTTAGTAGACAAATCTCTTGGGTATTTCCCAAGATCGACATAAATGAGTCATATCATTGCTTTTATAATAAAAATGTTTTTTGTTGTTTTTTATTTTGTTTCTTCAATGGGCATAACTGCTAAAGAGTTAACGTTCAGGCTTGGAAAAACTCCTTTCTCTTGATGTCACATAAACTGGGAAATGCAGCAGGAGGAATTCAAACATTTTCATGGGGTTTTGAATTTTTACTGAAGGAACTGGCTTTAGTACCAGTTTTGTGGTTTTAACCTGCTATTTTCTCGTGGCAGGCTTGATATTTGCTAGCATCTCTTAGAGATCTGCTGCACAATTTCTTATATGTTGAGCAGCTTGTGAAAATTGCACAAAAATCCAAATAAATGTCGATGCTTTTTCAGTTTTTTGTTCAAACGGTAGCTCAATTGATTGCAGCGCTTCATCTACCATTTGACTAAAACAACTCTGATGGCTGTTTTTCTGACCTGAAGAAGGTTCGTCTGCTAATAATAATTTTCTTTTCCCGCGTAAGCGCTTACTCAGTATCTAGGTCTTTGGCAAATCCATTAGCATCAACCAAGGCTTCATCAAAACATTTTATCAAAACTATGTATTTATCTAGTTATAAACTTTCTAGAATTAAAAAGCCCTCTAGAAACATCCATGTTATCAATTTAAATTTCATTAAAAATATCCTGAATGAATAAGGAGTGTCAAAAAACGAATAAGACCAGAAATTTACTCTTTCATTTACTCATTGATACAATATCGCCTTTTGCTTAAACATCATTTGTGCTTTCCGTTATCTCTTCTGTTGCATTACAAATTTCAGTGGTTTCATACTGTACAGCATAAGCATTTTCTATTGTACATTCCAATCGTGTTTCACAGAGACGTTTTACAAACAGACCTATCACATCTTTTCTAAGAAAAACAATAAAAAAAAAAAAAAAAACGGATGTTAGCATATGATGCAAAAAGGGTACTGCAGAATTTAAAAAAAAAGGCATTGCATCAGGGTATGTTTTGGCCATGCCTCCTTAAATTAGGTTTTAATTATGACATACACATGGTGTAAAAAATGACTGAATATTTCTCAAGAAGCTGTGTTTCCGATAACTGATATCAGAATGCAGACAAGAATTACTGCAAAATGCATAGCGGCTGTAATTCACAAAGTGATTTCATGCAGAATAGTTTCACACATATTAATAAGTTGATTCGGGATAGTTTTTCCAAGATAATGATCATGTATTTCCTTATTTTAGATTTTCTGAAGATATTTTTGCATTAGTGGATTAAGACTTTCTTGCAAATCAATTGCACTAAAGATATAACAGTTATATGTTTCTGTGTGTTCCTTATATCCACATAATGGCAATCTTATCTCTAAAAGGAACTTTAAATGTTTAAATAAAAGTCATCATGTAATGAGAGTTGTTTCGATTTGAAAGAACACTGCAAATCTGTGTGATTGCTCATCTTCAGCAACTTTGTAAATAACTCTTATCATTGCTCTCGAAACATTATTAATTGTTAAATCGCGATATTCCAAGTTTTTTCAATTTACTTACGGGGAATGATGTAATTTTATTGTTGTTCTTTTAATGTTGTTCTATGTGTAAACAATGGTTGTTATACATTTAATGTCTATGGATGCTATTCTTCCATTTGGTATTAACGACAAAACCATTTCCATAATATTTAATGTCTGTTTTCAAAGCTATTAATTTCTGCTGTCTAACTCCGATAATATCAGGTCCTTCTTTGATTCTGGTTATTTGGAGACAATATACATTGGTGTTATAACTATCAACGTTCAGATCTAATAATTCTTACTTATCTTTTTTCACAAGTACTCTAACATTAAATATTGCGATTGTAAAATATGCACTTGGAGGCATTTGCGAAGTTTTAAATAAAAAGTTTGCCAACATTTTTTCCGCTAAAACTAAGTACATTTAAATAAAAGTAATAATCACCATGAAAGCTCTTTCGACTTGAAAGTACAGTATTTCTTCATAAACTGCACAAATGTTTTTGGAATTTGAGTTGCAATTTTACTTTTCTTAAAATGAAAAAATATGCTGATTATTTTCTTGCATTTTAGAATAGACAAAGAAAAATACGCCCATTTTGGTAATTTAAAAATAAAATAAGATACCCGCTAATGTGGTATATAGCAATGTTAATTGAATAAAATGAAACAATTCTAATGCTATCTACCAATAATAACAGGTCTAATAACGGACACACACAAACACGCACACACTCACACACGCACACACACATACATATATGTGTGTGTGTTTGTGTGTGTGAGTGAGAGTTAAGAGAGAGAGAGAGAGAGAGAGAGAGAGAGGGGGGGGTATGAAAATACAAAAACAATTACCAATAGATTTTTTTTCGTTATTATAGATATGAAGATATTTCTTTTACTCTTTCCTACGGATAACATAAAAATACAGGACTGTAATATATTAAACAAAATTTATGATAATATGGAAATATTTCTCTCTCTATCTATCTTCATACATCTGTGAAGATGTTTGTGTTTGGTGATTTTAATGCTCATTATGTCAAGTGACTTAAGCATTTTCTTATTACTGAGGTTTCCAGTATTCAGACTTTCAATTTTCAGTCAAATGGTGGGTTTCCCTAATAAATTTGATCAACATTTTTCTTTACTTGATATATTCCTTATTTCCTCTCATGTCTCTTGTCGAGCATCACAACTCTGTCCTCTTCGCAATTCGGATCACGCTGTACTGTAACACTCTAACCCTGCGCTGGTTGCAGCACCATTTGTGACGATCTAACCCTCGGCTGGTTTGGGTAAAAACTTTGTTTACCACGGAACCATTTGTGATACTAACCCCTCTGGTTGTCTTGGTCGCGGTCGATGTCTGGTTAGATTCGATATCAGCTTTGTCGTCCTCAGCTCGCCTCCAACGTCTGGTTACCGAAGTAACTGCTTTGATCTCTAGTCTAACCTACCCACGTTGTGATTTGAAATAAATAGACGAAATCAATCAAGCGTCGGGCCGTAGTGCAAGCTGAATCCGGGGTAAAGGTGATACCGCACAAGTGTATGTAAAAGAAAAATAATGAAACAAGCATTTATTAAGCGAGTTATGGTATCTTAAGTTGTTTTTCAATAAATTGCTTTTTGGTATCTTCAGTCGATATTCATTAAAACTTGCTTTGGTGGTGTAAGTCTAAGTCGTTCTTCATTAAAAATTGCTTTTTGTTAAAAGTCTAAGTCGGAAGGCGTGGAAATCTTGCGGTCAGCTCCTGCGAGGCTGGTCTCTAACTGAGATTGAACTTAACTGCTACTCACTGGAACTCTCGGGAACTGTCACTCTTACCGGCTGAACGCCCGGGGACGTTCGGTTATATGGACATCGACCAAAAGCGGCTTGGGGCCTGTTGTTGTTTGGGTTCTTCGATAATTCCAAATCCTCAGTAAGGATTCTCTTTGTCTTCAGACAGGAAAATTTATCACTTCCCATTTTTGGAAGTCAATTACTTTCTGTTTTAGAGGGGTTCTCCCCCTTCTGTGAGGAGAGGTCGGAGGAGAATTATCCTCCTAAAACTCTTCCTTTCTCATATTGGTATCTCATACCAATTCCTTCAGTGGGCGTCAACAAGTTTCCCTTCTTTCTCATTCATTCACCTCCGCCTATCACCCATGCTACCAATTTAGCCAATGATCTCTTGGCAGTGTGGGGGTGGCTAGACTGGCATCAGTTTACAATTATCGCCCAAAGAAAAAAATTATCTTCCCTTTTCATTCTTTCGTTTCTATCGGCCAGAATTATTATGGACAGCACATTGTGGTTATTAAATTTTTATTTTATCCTGCTGTCACCTGGAATTCATTAGCGGAATACTCGCTGACTCATTAACTACCGCCAGTCAATTTTTAACTGGGTGGTCATTTCCATTTGGAAACTAAATCCCTTTGTCTTTCTCGTGTCTTAATTTGATCGTATTTCCAGATGCCCGTTCTCGGTGACAGAAAGTCTGTAGTTGACAGCTTGAAGAAGCAATGACATCTACCATGTCAAGGTCTGTGTTCATACGGCTGGCCTCTTCGTCGGTTTTTAAGATAACCGAATTTTGATTATTTCTGCTTTCATGCAGCTGACCGAATCGAAATTTTTATTATTGCTACGCGTGTGGTCAGATTGTTATTCTTTACCCGTATTCTTTTTACCTTGGCACTTCACTCTCTTATCATGACATTAATTACTCTGACAGAATCTGAAACTTGCTTCTCTTACGAATTTTCTGTCTTCTGCGAAAAAAATATCTTTCTTCGTAAATAAAAATAAAAATCTTTACCCATTTTTCTTTTGTTAAAAAAAATAATGTCGCTCGGTATGTCTTTCGTTATAGCTCTTTCTCGCCTTAAGTATTTCTCGTTTTTAATTTCCATGCTTAATTAGTTAGCCAATTACCATAGCTAAATAGTGTAACAGTACGCTCTATTGATATTTCTTTTTGGTCGTCTATTAGGAAAGAAACTCCTATTCACAAGTTTTCTTTCTGTTACTAGCGCACTGATTGGGATGCATTTCGTGATTTTATTCAAGATTCATCTTCATTTTTAACCTTCCTATTGAGAATTATGCCATATAGATTCTTCTTGGCTGAAAACCGGCATTGATGCTTTTGTACCTTCTCGTAAAAACCAGGTGGCACCACAATTATGTCCGTGGTTCACACAGGTCTATCCAGACACTATAGCCCACAAGAATAACTTTTTTTCGGCTATACCAGCATGATATTTTCGATCACAACAGACGCTTATTTGTGTCTGCTCGCAATAATGGTAAACGTGTCCTAAAAAACCTAAGTATTGTTTGCTGATATAATGAGGCAGCGTATAGCCTCGAACAAGGTTTTTGACTACTGGCGGCTCTGTATTAGCGTGTTAAATAAAAGTAATTCATTTATTCCACCTCTTTTCACTCATTTTCAGGTGTTAATATCTTCTGCTGATAAAGCTCGTAAATTCTGTTCAAATTCTACTTTTGACATCTGAAATAACTTTGCCTGACTTTCCACTTAGAACTGAGCCTCTATTGTGCATATAAGTGGGTCCATGTTTTCTGCTATCACTTCTAAGCTGGATTCTCACAAAGCTGTAAGTCGTTAAGAAATGTACTCTTGAAATCTCTAAACTCTATAATAAATACCTTGCTGTTTCTTACTTTCCTGCTTATTGGAAATTCTTTTCTCTATTTCCAGTCTTTAAGAACTTAAGTGAACCATCTTATCCTTCGGTCTTTTATCTCTTTTTAGCAGACTATTAGATGCTCTAATTAATTCTGAATTGGTAAAGCATATAGCTTTGTGTCTCCTTTCAGATGAGCAATATAGCTTTCGCTAATATAGGTCAACTGATAATAAGTCTGATCGGTTCGATAAGTTCAAATTTACAACCGGTCTAAAAAGAATGGCCTATAATTTGTTGTTACCTGGGGCAAGGAATGACTTGTAAATTTTAATGCCTCTAAAACAAAACAAAAAAAAACTCTCTTTTAATCGTGTGAGAGAGCCCTTTTTAACTTTCATCAGCATGGCTTATGCTAACCTTCCGCGAAATGACTTATTGCGACTTCTTAGGTTAGTGTTTTCAGCTGACATGAAGTAGAAAGATTATATTGTATCATTTGCTAGATCTGCTGATAGGAAAGTTGGTTCACTATGTCAGGCTAGACAATTTTTCTCCCCAGAATCTATCTTATATACAATTCGCCCTTGTTTTGAATACTGATGCCAGATCTAATCTTGTGCTCCAGCAATATATTTGGAGATTATTGATAAAATCCAAAGAAACTGCAATGTTATTAGCCCTGACTTGGCATATCAGCTTCAGTCACTTTCCCACCGCCGTAACGTAGCTTGTCTGTGCCTTTCGTATAAATACGTCCATGGTAATTGTTCTGATGAACTTTCCTTTATGGTACCTAGATTTTATAAATTTTTCTCATTATTATTTCATTAGATTTAGCCCCTTTACACGTTTATATTTATTACGCGCAGCCACGAATAAGCGTCTGTTGTAATCGCACCTGTGATGTATAGCCAGAAAAAGAGATTCTTGTAGGCTATAGCGGTTGAACAGGCCGGTGTGAACCATGGACAAGATTGTGATTTTACCTGTTATTTCTGATAACTACTATTACATTACAGGTGATTTTAGGCTGGGTGATTTTATCGAGACATCATGTCTAGGAGGGTTGTCGAGTAAGGTTATAGTTCCCATCCAGGCCAAGCAAGAATTACTAAATTATTAATATCACTTTGAAGGAATTGAGATTAAGGGTCAATGCCGGCTTTAACCTAAGAAGAACATTCACTGGCACAATTCTCAATAGGAAAGTTAAGTCTATCAATCCAACGGGCGTCTCAAAGAAATTCACGAAGTGAATTCCAGTCAATATGGAAAGAGGTCTTATGAATAGGAGGTTCTTGACTAATAGACGACTGAAACAAAATATCAACAGATAGTACAACGTTCTCCGAATTGCCAAGAAGACAGAGTTGCGAAGCTCGACAAGAGCTAGGAAAAGAAATAAGTAAAAATCAAGCCAGGAAGCATGTTAATTAGATTTATTAGGGAAACGAGTAGGGAAATCCATTATTTGAATAAGAGACTGAATACCAGCAATATCAGTAACATTAGAATCAGTTGTCGTGATGCACATTAAAATCACCAAACGCAAACATGTTCGAAGATGAAGAGAGAGAGAGAGAGAGAGAGAGAGAGAGAGAGAGAGAGAGAGAGAGAGAGAGAGAGAGAGAGATTTTTTCTAATATATTGCAGTCCAGTGAAGAAGCATAACGATAAAGGAAATAGAGATAGTTAATAGAGTGTAATAACGAAAGTCGAAAGCCCATGAAAGAATCATCTGGGTCTCGAGAGACAATTCTCATGCCATTTAAAGATTATCTCTATCACCAATGCCATGCATATGTATGCTAGAATTTTTTCGGTAGAGAGAAAGATAGACTGGAACAGGGAATTCATTGATAGCAATAGAAGTTATATCCTAAACATGAAACAAGGGATAATCTATTTCTGTTCAATAAACATGGAAGGAGTACGGGCCTTATTTACTGCTATTAACCTTTTTGCAGAACAGGAGGTTGGGTGATTTTATCGAAACTTCATGTCTAGGAGGGTTGTCGAGTAAGACTATAGTCGCCATCCAGGCTAAGGAAGAATTACTAAATTATTAATATCACTTTGAAGGAATTGGGATTAAGGGTTTGAGTAAAGGTGGCGGAGTTAGATTAGAATACATGTGTTAAGGTAGGGTTAGTTAGCGAGCTTGACAGTATGGTAATATCTATTAAGTCTAGACTTAATACCAATCCGAGTAGAATAAATTTTACCTTTAACACATAGGGATTATTCATAGGTAGAAATTAAACTTAAATCTTTTCTACAAATTCGGCAGTCACCAAAAATAATAAAGATATGTTGAGAAGTAAATTTATTAAATACAGGTACTGGACAAGGAAGGAATAAACAATAATTATAATACAATGATTACAAGTCCACACACACACACACACACATATATATTTATTGTTATATATATATATATATATATATATATATATATATATATATATATATATCTTACTTATTATAAAACGCAGATTGTGTGTGTGTGTGTGTGTGTGTCTGTAACGTTCAATATATTGGATCGAATTTCCTACATTTTTTAGCCGATTTCAACAAAACTTCACAGGACTACATAAAATTACCTTGTGGTGGTTCTTACGGTGCCGAAAATGGGAAAAACACATTGTTTTTTTTAAACAAAATCAATTTGAAAACACGATTAAGACACATCGTAAGAATGAAAGGGGGACAACTCACCCACGAAAATGTAAACAAAAGAGCATAGCATGATGAAAAAAAAGCCGAACTTGACGAAAACAAAATTTTATCGTCTAATGTTCATATTATTATTAAAGAGGAAAGATCAAAGTATTTTGGGGTATTTTTTTTTTACATTTTTTAATCGTTCTTAACACGTCTGAAATTTTCGTTAAAATATTGTTTTTTTGGTAGAAAAAAAAGGACAGATAACAATGTTTTTTTTCGATTTGATAAAATAGGGAAAGATAATTCCACGTACTTTAGTGCCGTTTTTTTCAATTCCCTTTGCAATTTGTTACAAGGCAGATCAATAAGGCATTGGTTCTATTTGAAATTAATTCAATATTTAAAAGAAAGTATTAAGAAATAATTTAAAAATGCCGACGTAAGAAATCTGATAGACAAAAAACAACAATATTTCGAAGATGATAATTATTAAGGAAAGAACACAGTACTTGTAATAAATTAATAAACCCAAATAAAGTTAATATTTTTTGTATTAGAAACAACGAGTGGAAAATATATTCAAATCAGAATTCTAATTGCAAAATATGCAATTTTTTTTACTGTATTCAATAAGTAAAAATCATAAATTGTAAAAGATTACAGAGAAAGGCTATCTACATTTTTCAACCGATTTCAACAAAACTTCACTTTTTTTTGGTAGGATAGCAAGGTGAACAAGGCGGGAAAAGTTTTTTTTTTTTTCAAAACAAGTGTAATTTTTTTATTCAATGGAAAAACAAGTAGATTATCTCGTGGTACGAGATCAGGGAAAATGTTCCGCGCCAAAATAGGATAGCAAGGTGAACAAGGCGGGAAAAGTTTTTTTTTTTTTTTTTTTTTTTTAAGTTCTAGAAAAAGGAACTCGTTAACACGAGGTGTAGATGTGCACAGATAAAAAAAAGTACTTACTGTGGATTTGGGTATTGTAAGTGTGTGTAGTGTTTTTGTGTTGTTTTTGTTTTTTATATCCTTTTTTGTTCAGGTTCACGGTCGTGAGAAAGTTCAGTCATCTCAGATTTTGGGATCAGGCATTGAATTTGCTGCTAAAAATTATTTACGACGAGCCAAAAGGGACGAAGACTTATTTGTTGTTGGTTGCATCGTCTTGAAGAAAATTATTTGCGACGATCCAAAAGGGATGAAGAATTATTTGTTGTCAGTAAGATATCCCTGTCTGTATTTTGACTGACGAGGAATAAATGAGTCAACTTCATGGATCGAAATTTTTAGTCCGACTGAACTCAAACGATTAGTTTGACCGTGACGTCAGAGAAAAACGCGGGAAAAACGGTAATTTAAATTTGTTAGATTAGTGACATCAGCAGGAGCTGATAAAACGACAATAACTTGTAATTAGTTTTAAATAACTAAAGAAAAAGTTTACTACTATATTTAGCTTAACGAGTAAGGAAAGGGGTGTAATCATTGGACGCGCGCGCACACACGCACAAGTGTGGAAGGAAGGGAGGCAAACTCGCGCGCGCGTAAAACGTAGATGGAATTACTGTATTATTTCCATAAATCATAACGATTGTAAACAATGTTTTCGTTTGAATTTGGGTTTGACCAATTCGTAAAAAAAAAAAAAAAAAAACTAATTAAGACATGCGTGTCCGTCAACCTTAAACAATAATCTTTGTTAATTTTATTTTTCAGTCTTTATGATCGTCCATACTTGATCTATCGCTTACTGTTACATCCCCGGGCAACGCCGGGCTCTACTGCTAGTATATATATAACAATAAATCCTATATATATGGTACGAAAAATGCAAAAGGAAAACAAAGCTTTAACAAACTAATTTGTCATGAATCAAGTACAAGTACCTCCCTTAATATTTATCTGTATTTGAAAATAGTTTTCTTTTATTGTATATACATTATCATATCATAGTTTTCTCTCCTATCTACCATCTTCGAGTTATATCTTAATATAGATACAAAACTGAGTTACTTTGCAAAACACTTTATCTGTTAATACAAGAGTGTTGTTATTAAGAGTAAAATATCTTCCTTATCCATTATCAACAATGATATTGTCATTGCAACGTCAACTCGATAATTGAAGGCAAAAAAGTGTTCATCTAACATGAAAATGTATTTTATGTATATTTTAAAATATATTAACGCAGTAAATTATTCTCATTCATTTTTTAAAAATATAGAGAGAAAATGACGCAAGAAGAATAAATAAAAATGCCATTCACTACTTATTTAATTTTGACTAAGCTGATGAAGTAAAATTTATGTTGCGCCAGAAAATATGTGTATCTTTACAGTCTAAAATAAGTACACAAAGAAATTTATACATGCTTATCAAGAAGTAGTATTAGAATAATAATAATAAGAAGAAACAAATATAATTAATGGTAGTTTTCAACAGTGCACGTAAATTTATATACGCTAAACAAATGAAAAGCCAAGAACTTCATGGAAGACAATATTCTTATGAAAAATATTCCTTTATTCTCCATACCTGACCGTGAACATTATATTCTGATTCACTTAGCTATCGTCATGCCAAACATCACAGTGAATTGGTTAAGCTTCTTACTTCATATGACTATATGGTTAAATAATATGGCTTCCGTTTCTCCAGCACTACCGCCGATGTGTTAACGATTATCATCGTATTTGTCTATCAAGCTTTAGATAAGAATAGCGAAGCTCGAGCTGTGGTCCTACATATATCAAAGGCGTTCGACAGGGTTTGTTATGCTGGCTTTCTCCTCAAGCTCAAGGACCATAGTGTCTCTGGCTTAATCCAATCATTTCTGACTAATCGTGTAGACTGTATTGATCGGACACGTGTAGAATCAGATTCCTACATTTTTTTAAAATCTTAAATTTTGTGCAAGTTAAACACATAGAGGCTCCCAGCCAAATATAACAACTGATGTATTTTGATTGGTTGTAAAATATTAATTAGGTGTCGTCAACTACGTCCGAAGGTACCGACCCAAATTTTGACCTCTAGTTGACACATGTTTACGAGCCTCCCCACGTGACCAAGAGAACTAATAAAAACGAAACTTCGACGCGACTTGGTCAGTGGGCACTTAAAATATTGAAACCAATTCACTTGACTTCATTGGAAATCAACACAGCAAAGGAGACGAACTTTATCTTCAATACAACAACAAACTTTGTCAACCATCTCCAGGCTTAACGCTCACTCCCACAAAATATTCCTTTCCACAAGAATCTCTGGTTAATGAGCGATAACAATCAGTGAGTCAAGAACAATACTTTTTTTCTATTTAATACACAAAAAACATATGTTTAATTTTCCTATAAAAACAAATATAGCTAACTAAACCTTGTCATTTTCACACATACAGTACAGTAGCTCAAATTCTTTCAGTAACACACACACCAAAGAACTCTATTGTGTTTATCAACTTTTGCACTATATATTATGTATTTGTTGTGTTTATAAAAAAATATTTATTGTTGAACAAATTCACATTTTCTTCTACTTGATTATTTCTCTTGTTGTTGTCTTTGTTACATTTTGATATTGTAAAAATTGTAGAGGGTCAGTTTTTATTTCTATTTATAACCAATACAAATATGCTGATAAATTGGTGACCCCGAAGTTCAAATGTGCAAAGCAATATTTTAAAAACAGCATTTTATAAGAGAAATACTTTAGTTGTCACGTTTTAAACGAAAACAATGGAAAATTCTACCAGCGAACATATTGAAGCGGCAATTTCCATCAGTCTACCGACGTACAACCACATCAACGTGGTTTGCGCAGTTAAACGCAATTTTTAATGCAAGAAAGGTCACGTCTCAACATTCCCGTTACACTTTTGTAGTTGAGAAACTTCCCTCAGATGTAGCATTAGAGGTAGCAGATCTCCTCAGTGAAGTGCCGGCGGAGAAACCGTATGATACTTTGAAAGATGCTATACTATACCGCACGGGCGAATCAGAGGAACGTCGGTTGCACGATTTGTTTAACAACCTTCATTTGGTACACTATAAACCTTCCCAATTGCTTAGAAAGATGAAAGCTTTACTAGGTGACAATACCATGTCTGACACAGTCCTCCGTAAACTATGGATGGATAAACTGAGCCCACAAACATCACAAATATTAGTGTCACTCCCGGACGATTTGGACCTACAAGCGATTGGCAGAAATCGCGGACAAAATATATGAGAATAAACCTCCGGGAACTGCTTCTGCGACACCACTACAACCTATTGTCTCTTCAGTCCGTGACTCACAAGAGTTATCGAAAATTAAAGATTGTATAGCCGAGCTTACCTCACAGTTACAAGCTCTACAAACCGCTATGCATCAGCAAAATCGCATACCCAACAATTTCACTAGTCGACCACGTCCATCACATCATACTAGGCGAAGATCACGTTCCACATCCAGAAGCAGTCCTATATTTAATACCTGTTGGTATCATTTTAAATATGGACAACAAGCGCGGCATTGTACGAAACCGTGTAACTTCGACATAAACGCAGCTAAGGATAACAACACACAGCAGTCGGGAAACGACTATCCCGGCAACAAGTAGAGACGTTTGCTGTCGGAGGGATGCCAAAAAGTCGTCTCTTTTACATCTGAGATGAGAACTCCGGCTACTTGTTTTTAGTTGACACTGGGGCACAAATTAGTGTAATACCAGCCAAGCCTAATATGTTGACTAGAAAGACAGATTATACGTTACAAGCGGCGAATGGATCTTCAATCCAGACATATGGTGAAACCTCTTTAACCCTAAATCTGGGATTTAGGCGATCTTTTCCGTGGGTATTCACGATAGCCCAAGTTCGAACCCCAATCCTAGGAGCGGATTTCCTCGCCCACTTTAACTTGTCCGTTAATATGTCTTCCCTTTCTTTGGAGGATAAAACGACCAACATTACAAGGAAAGGAATTACATCAATTTATACGAGCACATGTATCAGCGCAACTCTACCTGAAGCCAACGGAATGCAGGATCTGTTACAAAAATATTCTCAAATTACAACACCATTCCGGTATACAGAAACCGTTCGTCACAATGCTGAGCACCACATTGATACTACGGGCCCACCCACGCATTGATCTCCACGGCGATTGAGGCCTGATAAATATAAACTGGCGAAAGACGAGTTTCAGCACATGCTGGACCTCGGTATAATTAGACCTTCGAGTCCTTACTCATCTCCTCTTCATATGGTTCCAAAACCGGACTCAGGAGCTTGGAGACCTTGTGGCGACTTCCGGAAGCTGAATGCTACTACAATTCCGGATAAATACCCCATCCCGCACTTGCACGATTTCGCAGTGGGTCTGCAGGGCGCCACAGTCTTCACCAAACTTGATCTGGTGAAAGCATTCCACCAGATACCAGTGGCCAAGGAAGACACCATAAAACAGCAATAACTACTCCTTTTGGCTTATACGAATTTGTGAGAATACCATTTGGTTTAAGGAACGCTGCACAATCTTTCCAACGGCTTATAGACGAAGTGCTGAGAGGTTTACCTTTCACCTTTGCCTATATTGATGACGTCCTGATCGCCAGTAGAAACAAGACTGAACATCGTCACCACGTTGAACAAGTTTTCCAGCGTCTACAGCATTTTGGTCTTAAGATTAACGCAGAGAAATGTATTTTTGCTGTGCCCTCGCTTAAATTTTTGGGACACGTCATTGACGAAAAGGGAATAACGCCCTTACCTGAGAAAATAGAATCTATTTCAAATTTCTCACAACCAACTTCGAAATGGAAGGTATAAAGTACTAAGTAATGGGAGGTATAAAGTAATAGAAGACATTAAACGAGAAAGCAATGAAAAAGTAAAGTAATGGAAGGTATGAAGCAAAAAATAATGGAAAATTACTAGAAGTTAAAAAGCAATAGAAGATATAACGTAATTGAAGATGTAATGAATAATGGAAAAATAATGGAAGATATAAAGTAAGTAATCATAGTAAATATAATGGAAGACATAAAATAATTGAAGGTATAAAGTAACAGAGTAAAGCAAAGGCGATAGAGAATATAAAACACTTGAAGATATAAAGTAATAGAAGCAATAAAGTAATAAAGTCTCAGGTAAAGTAATGGAAAATTGATGGTAAATTCATTTTAATGTAAAAATATAATGGTAGATTCATTGTAATGTAAGTTAAAGTAAAGGAAAAGTAATGGAAGACATTAAATAACATGAGATGCTGGATGCCCTTCCTAAACCAGATAAAATAAAATCTACGAATGTGAAACAAAATACAAGAAAACCCTTAGGATCTGATATTGTTCGTCTATATGTGAAAAGGAAAGAAGTCGGCACATTAGAGTTAAGAACTGGACCATTTCTGCTATCACTTGAGGATTACCCAAAGTAAACTGGGGTATTCGTAAATGAAACTTGAAAACGGGAAACGAAAAATGGGAAGAAAAGTAACTAAATGAACATTTCAAGAATCAAATCAAAAGATCATGCACGTTTGTTTTGCAAAGGGCACTTGAAAAGAGAAGGTGAATTTATAAATCTATAAGAACCAACTAAGGATAAGTTAAGATACTTGCATTATTTACATTACTCGGACTGCTGTCCGCATCTTCATTGCCATATTCACAACGTTTCAGCTGTTGTACGCTCCAGCCTTCTTGGAAAGTGATTGGAATTTTGAACTGAACCCTTTATTTCGTCCACCGGGGTAGATTGTTTTAGTTCCACGTGCCATGCCTCTTTCGGATGTCTCAGTTATTTCCCTTTAACTCAACTCAGTTCTGGTTCACCACTTTCTTCTGCTGTGGTCTGGTATTGAACTCACAACTCTTTGGGTCTAGTCACTGGATCTAACCAACGTCTTTATCCGTATAAATTTTTGGGACTTATATACCTAATGTCTCAGCAACCATTTTACCGGCGTTCATATCGGAATTTTTTCTTTTATTATTATTGATTTTTTTTTACTAGAGCTTATATTGCAATTTTTGTTGTTATTCATTTCTTTTCTCTAGCACTTTCTTTTCTCGAGCACTGGTTCCCATACTTTATTCATTTCTATGCTTAGTCGGCTCAGGATATTTTCGTGACTTAGTATATGTGTTGATTCCTTAAGTTTTCGTATTTTCCAGTTAAGTCCTCTGAGTATTATTTCAACCTCATCCCACAAGAGGCGGTTATCTCCCTTTTCTCTCTATATGTGGCCAGCTACGCTTGATTTTTCTATTTTCCCTCGTGTTGCTGCTTGACGATGTTCTTGTCTTACCTTAAATGAGCGGCCTGTTTCTCCTTTATATTTCTTACAACAGCTGCACGGGATGGAGTACACACAGTCATGTTCTCCTGTATGGGGGGGGGAGTTCTTACTCAGAAGAGGTGTCTGCGAAGTGTTGAACCACTTTTGAAGGTTGTCCTGATGTTATATGGATCACAGATTTTTTGTATTTTCCGATAATTCCTTCACATAGGGTAAGCAGAGAGAAGCTGTTTTCTGAGTGCTGTTATTCTCTTGTACCCTTCTATCCAAGTTTGTCGGAGATGCTACCGTGTACCCAGGGTAGTTGTTACATTGTAGGATATTGCTTATACTGACCATTTCTTGTTCGTATGTCTCTGGGTCGCCACATGAATTTTGCTCGATGTTGTAAGCAGCGGCGACTCCTTTCTTTACACTGTATGGGAGTTGAAGTATAGATATTGTCCGGTGAATGTTGTCTTGCGGTCTTGAACCTCTGCTCTATTCGAGGTATTATTACATCTAGGAAGGTGTGTTTGTTTTCGTTTTCTCGCTCTCTTGTGAACTGTATCGATGATTTTATTGAGTTTACATGATCCAGTAGTAGCGGGATGTCTTTCTGGTGTATCATCTACGTATCTCAGCCATAGGGTTGGCTTTAGATGTGTAGATTCTAATTTCCTCAAAATATTCCATATATAGGTTTTCCATTGCTGGTGATAATAGCGAACCCATTGCTAAGCCCTCATCCTGTCAATATATGTCTGATCTCATTCTCATTGTTTGCGTACAGAAAGCCAGTATCTCCATCAGTATATTGGTTCATTCTTCGTGGCTGAGAGTGCTCCCTCCATGGGTACCTTGGTGAACAAACCACGTCCAGGCTCACCATCTGGTTGGATTGGATGGGAGCATCTTTGATTATTTACACGAAATGGGCGGGGTTCCGAATATATGATGGTGACTTTCCGATCAATGGGTCGTTTATATCTACTAGGAATCGACTCAAGGGTGGCATACAGCCTTGGCAGCTAACAATCGGCATAAGCGGAATACCGTCTATTCGCAATGAGGTCTTCCAGTTTTCCTGTATATTCCAATTTGTCCATCACTACAGTTGCATTGCCTTTGTCAGCTGGTAGTATGATGATGCTTTCATTCCTCTGTAGGGTTCTGATTGCCAGACTCTCCAATTTCGTGATGTTTGATTTAGGCGGTTCAGCTTTCTCTAGTATCTGTCTCACTTTCCATCTTAGTTCATCCACCCGAGCCTGAGGAAAGTTCAAGGGTATTTACTCGATTCGAGCAATGATCTCCAAATATGATATCCGCCTGATCGTTGTGGCGAAGTTGAGACCCTTGATTAGCACTGACTCCTCAGAAGCACTCAGCTGGTGTTGACTAATGTTGATTACTGCTTTTACTGGTTGGTGATGCACCTTGTGTGTCACCTTGTGATCTTTCAATCTACTTAATTTTTGTATTTGGCAGGCCTTGACAGAATCGAATTCATGTCTGAAGGATTTATCCAGGTCGTGATGGATCCTCTTTCAGTCTTTCGTCGGTAATTTTGTTGAAGAAGGCTTCGAGCCTCTGGGAGATATCAGATTATACTGGATTCTCTCGAACAAGGGCGTGTCACGTTTTCTCTGCAACCAAAGAAGCTCTACTTGAATTGTCGGGTAGTCTTGATGCCAAGTCTGAAGGAATGAGTCGTAGGTCTCTGCATCGGTGTAAGAATTTCAGATGGTTTGAAATTAGTGCCAGCTTTTGGCGAAACTTTTTCTAGTTGTCTCTATATTTTTGGTATATTGGGCCCGTACCAATTCTTCGATATCTGTCTATATCTCTGACATGAGGTATTATGATTACTTGCATTATTTACATTACTCGGACTATTATCCTCATCACAACGTTTCGGCCGTTGTATGGGAACCAGTAATAAGGAGTGCTAGAGAAAAGCAATGAATAACAACAAAAATTGCAATATAAGTTCTGGTAAAAAATGAAATAATAATAATAACCGAAAAAATTGCAATATAAGCTCTGGTAAAAAATTAAATAATAACAGAAAAAATTGAGTTCAATACCAGGCCAAAGCAGTAATGAACCGAAATTTAGAGAGATGAGTTAAAGGGAAATAACTGAGACATCTTGGATAGAGTGTTCCACTTGTCATGCCTCTTCTAGATGTCTCAGTTATGTACATGCGTCATAAAATGATTGGTGTATTCTAGAAGTGGGTTATCTCCGGTCCGTCTCTTATAAGTGCATTTTGAAAGTTTTGTGAGGGGGGAAGATCAACAGGAGTAGAACAAAGTTACCATTGGTACGTGTTACTAATTGGACATTGTCAACAAAATTCACACATCCAACTTGTTTGATACCTTTTCTTGCTGCAACACAATTTCTTCAGTTTCATATTTCAGCTGTTTGAATCTTATTTAGACTTCACCATATTTAGCGAAGAATTAAGCAACATTAGTTGAGTTGAAATTTGTAATTCTAGCCAAATGTATGGATAAATTTCAATAATGAATGAGAAAAAGAAACAAACCCGTCTGAAAATGTTTATCCATTTCTTTCCTATGAATGAAGTGTTTCAATAAAAACGTCTTGGCACACTGAAAGTAGAGAATGCTTATTTTTTTTGTGGTGATAAGACCAAAGGATGTTCTTCTCTTCTCTAATTCCTCTTCTTGTTTATCAGTTAAAATGTACGCATTTGAACGTAACCAACTATGATTTCTTTTTCTTCTTTATGTTTAAAGGTATCTTAGCTTCAACTGTTATTACTCTGAGGCTTCTGCTTTTAGACTACACTTGAATTACCATTCCTATTATATGTCGACCATGGGAGATTTTCTTTTATACATTCAAGCCATGTTTTGTGGTGGTTATAAAAAATGAAAAAAATATGTAAGTGCTGGTTGTGGATCAGTTGTCTCTTGATACAAATTCTACGGATTTGGGTTATTAAATGTATTCCTTAAGTTTAGAATGACGGAAACTATTTGTGTGCTTTCTGCGAGTAAACGACTTCTATGGTTTTAAAATGGCGTGTAAATTTCCTAAAAGTGCTTGAGTGGTGGATCAGCGACAGTTTTGGGAAAATCAAAGTCATTTTTTCAATGTAAATGCTATTTATTTGAATGGAAGACGTTCGTTTTCATTTGATGTACTATGACGCCAAGTTGGCATCTACGCGGATGACACCACAATTTATTCCTGCCTCAAAAACAAATCTAGTCTCACTGACAAAACTCACCTGGCCGTGCGCCTCGAATATGACCTCCAATCGTTTGTGAACTGGGGCAAGAATTGGCTGGTCAACTTCAACGCTTCTAAGACAAAACTGCTCTCTATTAATCACCACAGAGATCCTTCCCTTCCCTCCATTAGAATGTCTGACGCTCAACTTCTCGAGAGCAACTCTCTGCAGCTTCTCGGTCTCACGTTGACTGCTGACCTGAGATGGAATAAATACATTGAGTCAATTGCTTCGTCCACCGCAAGGAGAGGTTGGCTCCCTGAGTCGCGCCAGGAATTTTTTCTCCCCGGAGTCGATCCTCCAGATCTACAAATCAACAATTCGCCCTTGCTTAGAGTATTGCTGCCATATATGGTCTAGTGCCCCTTCTGTTTGCCTCTGGGTTCTTGATAGGCTCCAGAGGCCGATTTGCAATGTAGTTGGCTCTGCTCTGGCGTCTCGTCTGCAGTCACTTTCTCACAGACGCGCCGTCGCCTCCCTCTGCCTGTTCTACAAATACTTTCATGGAAATTGCCCCTAGGAGCTGCATTCGCTGGTTCCTAGACGCCATGAGTTCAAGCGCCATACGAGGCTGGCATCCCGCTCTCACCCCTTCACTGTCGGAACTCCTAAATGTAGCCGTTTCTTCTACCCCAATAGCTTCATGTCTCGCACCTCTCGCCTGTGGAACTTCCTTCCCTATTCCTGTTTCCCTGTGAGCTATAATCTCCAGCTATTCAAGTGTAATGTCAATCGACATCTCCAGTTGCCTTGATCTATGCACTACTCTTCTCCTCATCCGTTTTTCTATCACTCCTATCTGATCTTGCTCTAAATTTTCTGTAACACCTTGCGTCCCAGTGGCTTCCCGCCTTGCTTGGGGTGAAATGCTTAAAAAAAAATGTGTATCAGTGATCAAAATAATATTTAAGTTATGATTATTTGAAAACCGTAAACCTTTTGCTCGTATTTAGAAATAACTTTTTCTAAAATCAGAAAAGTTTGATTAATAATTATAAATAAAAAATATTAATCAATGTCAGTAAATATATAAATTTTATATGAATGTGAAGCTCAAAGTAGATTCTTTCAAAATAAAAAAAATTGCCACATGCTACCAATAACTACGCATAATATTCCTATTATGGGTCAATTGTACAATCAGCGTGGCACGTTGAGACAGCGTACAAAGTAGCGTCACTTTCAATGTAGCAACTAACCAACGAATTAATCCCAAAACACATAGTTTTGTTTACATTGTATTCTAAGAAAAAGTTTCGACGTAAGTTGATTGAAATGTACTATGCATATGTTATTGACACTTTTCATAAACGTAAACTTCATTATCATTAACAGCAAGTTATAGCAGGAACTAAGAACGTATTTGTTAAAGTGATCAGAGTGAAAACCTTTAACCTTTAATATTTACATGTAACTTAATTATAGAAGAAAAATGACAGAAACTTTCCTGTCCAAATAAGTATTGGAAACAAAAAAATTAAATCACGTCATTCAATCTGCCTCAGAAAGTTGAGCATACCGATTAAAAAACTAATAATTGACAGTTGATAAAAATAAATGAAAAACAATTTCAAGTAGTTAGATAAAATTTTGCATAAATATTTTTGTCCAATATTTGTTTTGCAAAATCTTTTGAGAAAGTTTTTGTGAAAAATGGCAACAAAAAGAGAAACTATATTATTGTGCTCTCAAAAAATAAGCTGAAAGATTAATTTTTAAAAGATATTTCATTTAAATTTTTAATTAAAATTAAGTTTGTTTTGAAATTCTTTAATTTTTCGCTCTGTCTCCTGTGACATTGTTGGTTATTAATAATTAACTAAAATCAGGTTTACTTACTATTAATAATAAATAGTAAAATAGAAGATTTGGATCTTGCATAGAATAGAATGCGGTGAAAATTAATGGCCAAAAATTAAATATTTCTATTAAGTTTCATACTTACATTATAAACAAATAAAGTTTATTATTTTAGTGATGGACATTGCCTTACATATATTCTGAGGTCTTGTTTACTGTTTTCCTTTGTATGAGTACACCTAACTTTGTGGGAAGTTAGAAAAACAATAATTTAAAATAAGTCCCCATCTTTTTTGCATGAAATGGCCACCACATTAACATTCCAAATTTACAAGATTGTTTAATAATATAATTTCACGTTTTTATTCTAATTATAAAGATTTGTCCCTTTATTGATATATCGGTGGTACTGTCAATAAAATATATTTAATAGTAGTTTATATTTTTACTGTATAAAGAAAAACAAGATATAGATAATAATAATAATAATAATAATAATTAGCTCAACATTAATGAGATATTTGATGCTGTACCTTATTTGGAATTAGGTTTAGAAGTTTGTAAATATAAATTTAATAAAAGAGGTTCAATTGTACTATAGGGACCATTGGATTTACTCGCCCATTTTGCTCGGTATTCGCCCAAAAGTTAAATAAAATCGATTCTTGGTGTGAAATGGTATTTTTGTCTTGACAAAAATCCTAATTTATTTTTGACATATATAAAATTGAACTTTTATATCAAATTTTTACCTGTCATTTTTCTTAAGTTCTCTTCATTTTTGCTTAATTTGTTAAATTCCGTTAAAATTTTTTTTTTGTGTGTAAAAAGTATGTTCAAAGTTTATTTTTTGTGTCAATATGTTTATTTTTTGGGTGTAGTAAAATTTTAAAACAATACAAATATTTTGGGGGCACCCCCCCAAACAAACAAAAACAAAAACAAAACAAAAAACAAACAAGGCAACAGGAAATGACCGCCAGCGATTAATACATTAGATTCTCAACACTTTAAAAACTAAATTAGAATTTTATTCCAGGACAAGAAATACAATTAAGACCAACAATTAATTTTATCCAAAATTTGGGCGAAATACCGAGCGAAATGGGTGTTAGTGGTATTAATGTTAATAGAAAACAATTAACATGAGTGCTACAAATTTTTTTTGTTTTTATTTCCTTTTCTTTCTACAACACAAGAACTTGCGGTAATATCTGATAACAAAAATTAATCGTTCGTGTTTTGTTTTTCTTTAAAGTCTCTGCGAGTTATAGAGAAATATCAGCAGCCGCTTTGCGTTAAAAGCGATAATCGCCAAGCTGAGAATTGTAATTTGATACTGTTCATTCAGCGGTCAAAAGAACTGAGACACAATTGTATGTAGCAGGCTGCTACTAGTGAGATACAGTTGTGTTCCTCTTGCCGACCAAGTAAACTGTTCTGAAGCGGTTTGAAAATATTCTCATTTTTTAAATGTCCTGATAGGATCACGTACACGCGCGTTAGCTTCACAAATTTATTACGAAGCGACCGTGTAATTTTTGTACACACGATTGGTCAAAATATTTGGTCGGCAAGTGGAAATCATTTATTTAATATGTATTACCTTACATATTAGATAAATGATTTCCACTTGCAGGTTGTTGCTGGAACCTGGTGAACAAAATAATGCAGATATGATTATTATTTGTCGATGTCCCAAATATGCGCTTTTTAAGTTTCATAATCAGAAAGAACAATCTTTCATACAACAGAATAGAATATTTTTAATTATACTTTGAACAATTTAATTATTTTCAATAAAATGAATGCGAAAGATTAGCTTATTAGGAATAATTTAAACAAATTACGTCGAATTTAAAAAAAAAAAATTTCATTCTCTTGTAAAGGAAAGCTGCAGGAGTTGCATATTGTCAACGATAATAAATATTGAATGGTCAATAAAAATCATTATTTGCTCGTAGTCAAAATTTAAAGTCTCTTACGCGCTTATAAAACATCTATTAATATTTATAACTATATATAACATATCGAATAACTGTCCATAGGAAAAACGGTTTGTAAGAACGATTACATCTACTATAAACCCAAATATTATGAGGTTTTAAACACTAAATTTATATATGCATATCTGTTTATTTATGCACAAATAAACGCAAATCAAAATTTTGCATATATTCGTGTCTACAATTTTGTTTAGATATGTGTTTCTACATACTAATATTACATTAAAACTGATGTATATATTTATATTAAAATGAACACAACAAAATTTCAATTGAAGAACATTATCATGTGTTTCCAGGCTGAAGATGTTTGAAAGAGGTCTTAAGCGTAATTATTAGTGCGAAAATTGTGGACATGAGGGCAAACAATTGGTTTCTTTCCTAACAATTTCTTAACACTATTCATAATGAATGTTTCATTTTATTTCCTTCATTCTATTTTATTTCCTATTAGCTTTAAAGCTAATGTGTGTATGAATAGACAATCTCAGAAAACAATAAAGCTATACAAACCGTAAAAGTAAAAAATAAGTGCTACTATAGGAAGTCGTTGTTCCAGTTTAATTGTAGTGGCCTTTGACTTATGTAAATGATCATAAAACACAATTGCCTGTTGCACACGTTCCAACTGCTGAGAGTACAGGTCCGCAGTGATAGCTTGGCTCTTAGTGCATCACTTGTCGACTAGTCCACCAGATACAGACCATGATCTTGCGTGGGTGTAGAGGTGGTGACGTGGTTTGAGGCACATTGCTCTGTGGTGACAACCCATGTATGGCACATTTGGCAGTGTTATACAGGGCCCACTTTTCGTCACTCTTTGAGAACTCTATCAAATATGGGTAGGTTGTAGTGCCGAGAAAGCAACGAGAAACAGGCTATCACTCGTTATTGATTGTTTGCTTCCGACAGTGTTTGGGGTACACACTTGCTCAACTTGTACGCCTTCCCTATGCACTGAAGATGAAGTCTGACTGTTTCATCAGAAACCTGGAAGCTTTCGGCAAGCTCACTCATCATCCAGGATCTGTGACGGTTCACAAAGGGACAGATCTCGCGAGCTAAACTTCTAAAGCCAATGTCTGATGGCGAGTTCATACATAGCATTATCTCCAAAAGTGAGTAAGCAACTCGTGAGATGAATGTGGTTACAGCTTGATTATCCTTATATAGTTGTTTAACTAAAAGAAGTTTAATCTTTACTTGACTTTATCAGAAGACTGCATTGACTGTAATGCGAACTTGTTTATTAACTGAAGTTAATAGTTTTAATGATGTCCACTTCATTACTAATAACAGAAATAAGACACCAATTTATTGAAGGATGATAAAAATAAATAAAGCATTAAAATTTGATGTACTGTGCATAAGTACATCAAAATTTTCTTGTGTAAGAAAAAAGAACCATACTTTTGTGCTTTTTCTTGCTTTAATAAAATTAACCAGTTGTCTTGATGTTTCGCAATTAAATATTGAAAATATGCCTTCATTAAAAACTTATAAATTTTAAGGGAAGTGGACAATGAGAAAATGGCAGTGCCAATCGTGAACACACTTATTTTTATCTCACGATCCATCAATACATAAAATTCTGGTTATTGTTAACTAACGGAACAGTTGGTAGGTTTATTGCTAGATTTATTGTTAAAGCTTAAAGGAAGAAGAAAATTGTTATCAGAAAAACAAACAATCAAAAATAAATAAAAATAACGAAGGCTAGTATCTTAATGAAAAAATACGAGAATAATTTTGGTTTTGAAATTTAACCTTTGACAATTCCTAGAATCCACACATGCACGAATTCTCTTATACATAACACGTAATAATTTATAAACAGTGCCGCTGATCTATATAATATGATGCCCTCAAATGACTCGTAACAGGAATTGAAAAACAAAAACACACTCATAGAAAATATGGTTCAGAAGAGCTTTAAAGTGAAATATTACTTATAAAAATAACAAAATCACACGTATAATATAATACTAACATGAACAAAACAAAACAAAACAAAATCACACGTATAATATAATACTAACATGAACAAAACAAAAAACAAACTAGATAATTATAAAAATATAAAATGGACAAACACATAAAACTGCCACTCTTTCGTGTTAACCACATTACATTTATAATTTACATTTATAATTTTCTGTAAAGATTATCAAATAAAGTAATAAAAGTATATGGCCAATTTTTCTTTGTTAAATTTGTTTTTTGTCAGAGGCAACCATAACAGAAGAAAAACTGAGAAACATTTTTGATTCAAAAAAAATATTTCACTTTCAAGTTAAATATCATAATGTCAAGAAGACTGAGACAAAATTCTTGGTAATGGAAAGCGTCTAGTTCTGTGTAGATATTTATGGTTTGGGAATAGTCCACACATAATCCTTTTTTTGTATTTTAGCTTTATCTTTAACCACTACTAATTGTGCACGCCACGGTGAAATACTGGGTTCAATAATCCCATTTTCCAGAAGTTTGCTAATTTCCACAGCAATAAAATCAGAGTCCTCCTTACTAAAACGTCTTGATTTAGTAGCAATCGGTTTGCATTTAGCTGAAATCCCTGGGAACAAAGTTGGTTCAGCTATATCAGCAGCTTCCAGAGCAAGACAGGCACCCGTGCCTTTCACAACGATTTCCGGTAAATAACCGCCATATTCAAACGTGACTTTAAGATGTCGGGATTGAAATTCCCGTCCAAGAACAACATCACAACAGAGGTCCTTCAAAGGAACGGAAGTATATAATTTATCGTTAAGACCCAGTTTAAAATCGACTACTACAAATCCATTAGACCGACTATTAATACTTTCCTGGGCCATACTTACTTTTTTGACAAGGGAAAAATCCTCAGAGACAATAAATCCACCACTTTTTTGTTGATAAAATTTTCAGAAGCACAAGAATCTATTAGAGTATTGAAGGTTCTATTTTCAACCATGACGTAAGTAGCAGCATGGGAAAGTCCCACTGGTACGTTAGTAATGTTTAACTTTACAGAAATACAAGCTGAATGAATCATACCATTATTTGTTACATTTGATGACCAACACATTTTTTGGTAATGTCAGTGCTTATCACAGCGATGGCAAATTACGTCACGTACCGGACAAATGGATCGTTTATGGTAAGGTATAATACCTCAGAAAAAAAAACAGGCTTTCTTGCCGGTGTTATTATTCGAAGCTATAGTGGAAATCTTACAAGAATTGTTATATCTTTGGTTGAATGTGGCAGCGACAGTGGTTTGATTATTTTTTTCTTCACTACTACTGCCTGTCGACTCGCCACGTGGTCTCCTTTTGTTAATGACAGCAATGGCTGAATTGGAAGGAGAAATGCAAGCCGCATTATTTTTCTGGGCTAAATCCAATGTTAGTGCTTGTTCGTGTCTTGTCTGCAGATCCAAGTTTTTATTTTCCCGTAATCTCTGTTGGATTGCTGGTGATGTTATCCCACAAATGAAAGCATCTCTCACTTGCTTAGCCGTTCTGTCTTTGAAGTGGCAGTCTCGCCTTAATTTTTCGAGACTTTGGAAAAAATCATCAATCGATTCATCTTGTCTTGGCTAGTAGATGGCGGTTAAAGACCTCATTCGGTTTCATTCATACTGAGTCCAGCCGATTTAGTGCCGATTCGATATCTTCGCAAGATTCAATGAATTCGAAAGCTGTAGGACTTACGCAGCTTATCAATGCCCATAGTTTGTTGGGAATTCTGTCTTTTTAGTCGTCTAAATAGGTGGTGAATATAGTACACCAGTGTCGCCATTCTCTGACGGCGTGTGTTGAATTCGGGTCGATATCCAATATTCCGACGAAACCACATAAAGTTTTTAGTGGACACATGAGCAGTAACCAGCGTGATACCCCCCAGAGAACAGCAAGACCGAAAGGCGGCCCTGTATAAGCTCCAGATAGCAAACGGCTAGATGATCGAAACATATGGAACCAAGACACTGACTCTTAAGATCGGCATGCGGCGTGATTTTACCCAGGCAGACGTAAAAACGCCAATACTCAGAGCAGATTTCCTGGCCCACTATGACCTAGCTGTGCACATGAACACGATGACCTTATCAGACAACACCACGAACATTTCTGTTAAAGGCACCCTCTCTTGACACAACACCACTAGAATCAGTGTAACAACTTGTCACGGACAAGAATACGTCGAGATCCTGAATAGATACCAGGCATCATTCAACCACTCGCGGGTACCGGTCCGGCAAAACACCAAATGCAGCATTATATAAAGACCAGTGGACAGCCAACATTCTCTCACCCACGACGACTCCCTCCTCATAAGCTTGAATACGCCAAAAAGGAATTCAACAATATGCTGAAGGACGGATTCATACGACCCCCCGATAGCCCATACGCCTCACCCCTACATCTCGTGCCTAAACCGGGAAGCACGGACTTTAGGGTATGCGTCGATTACAGAAGATTGAACGCCACAACCATACCCGATCGATATCCAGTCGTTCATATACATGATTTCGTCTCAGGGTTGCAGGGCACTCGTGTCTTTTCGAAAATAGATCTAACGAAGGCTTATCATCAGATCCCCACAGCCCCGGAGGATATCCCAAAGACCGCTGTAACCACTCCCTTTGGTCTTTTCGAATACGTCAAGATGCCCTTTGGCCTGAGGAACGCAGCACAAACTTTTCAACGCTTCATGGACGAGGTACTGCGTGGCCTAACGTACGCATATGCCTACATCAACGACATTCTAGTAGCCAGCACGGATGAGAACGTTCACAAGCAACACCTAAACGAAGTTTTCCAAAGGATAGCACATTATGGACTCCGGCTGAACATCGACAAATGCACTTTCGGGGCATCTGAGGTGAATTTCTTAGGTCATCATATCGACGATAATGGGATCACACCGTTACCCGAGAAAATCGACGCAATTAGAAATTTCCCTATACCTACATCCACAAAACAAATCAGGCGATTTATCGGTATGATAAATTTTTACCGCAGGTTCATCCCCGACTGCTCGACAATTCTCTCCCCGTTGACAAACCTCTTGTAGCTGAGACAGTAGAGAAACTGCCGTACATACAGGCTTCCCGACGCAAAAGGTGTGCGCGCTTGAATATTGCCACCAGCTTATTCGTTATTCCCGATCTGAGCTGATAACTGACGGTCTAAGTAGCTACGATGGAAAATAGCATAATTTATTTAGTTTTGCGAAAAGATTTTCTTGTTTTATGTTCGTTAAGTGTTTATTTACTGATGTTTGACTGCTCAAAGCTGTAATATATAACAGTTATAAGTAAACTCTTCTTGTTTCGGTGAAAGTGGTAATATTTTTAATATCAGTAACTCTCGAGTTTTTTAACTTCACGGGAGTAAATAATTTGATTTAATGATTTTCATATGGCTCATGAATAACAAAAAAATTCTATTATGGCTATACCTGTTCAAGATGATTCGGAAAAATCTTACAAAAAGAAGTGGTATCTTTGCCTATTTTTGTTTCTCTTGTTCTTTGATTAAATCTATATTAATATAAAACTGTCAGGAACAAACTCAATTACAATAATTAGAAAATACTTGCTTACCTCCACATAACATCATAACTCATGAAGCTATTTGGGACTATATAATATAATCAGCTTTGTAGAACAGTCAGTAAACAACTTTCAGGCAAGAGTCCACGAGAATAACTTTTAAAGGTGGGTTACATTCATGGAACATCTGCAAAGATAATAGTAATATTTGATTTCAATAAAAATGAAACCTTGTAATTCTGTGATGTGTTATTGGTTTGGATCAAATTGCTATTATTAGTGCTTTGATTTTTTTTCTCTAAATGATCAAACGAAATAAACAATTATTGCATGAAACATTTCTATGATCCGTATATTTTTTTAAAAATCACTGTGGCACCACAGACGCGCGAAAAAGAGAAAATTTTATTATTAAGCGTAATGGGATTACATTGTAGAAAATTAAATGGTGTGTGTGAGTTAAAATGTATTAGAATTTAATTTGAGAACCACTACTACAATGTTTTACAAGTTCACGTTCTAGCCCTTACAACTTACAAAATCTTTATCCTTATCAGAGATAAGAATGTATTTTCCGATGAACGAGAGAACTGGAAAAAATAAAAAAGGAATTTGACCACCATTACACTGATCATGGTGCCATAAAGTCTGCTTCCAACTTGCTTCCAAAAAGCAGCTCCCAAACTTTTGATTCTTATCAGGGATAAGAATATATTTTCTTACGAATTAGAGGGCGGGAAATTGTATAGCAATTTTGGAGGGAAAGGTTCCCGATATTTCTGAGCCTTCTAATCTCCATAAATACGTAGAATATGCGCCTCTTTGACAGTAACTACTTGACATCGTCTGTGATAACATCAGGTCGACGATAAACACCAGTCATCTTCGGAACCACTTTCAAGAAAGAGATCTGTAAAGGGCTGTAAAGACAGAACATCGGTCCACTACTAAAAACTAATTGAGATCTGCTTCTTTGCATCTAGAAAATTCTGTCGTCGGCCTACGAACTCACTCAACTACAAAATTCTGATGTTTTGACAATTTCCTCCTCAACAAGAGCTCTGAATAAATCTATGTAAGTGTTAACCCCTTAAGAAAAATCTACTCGCCTAAAGAACTTTTAGGCGCTCAGAGAAATATTTTGAGCAAGCCTTTATATGAACATTTTTGCTTCCTTTAAGTTAAAAGAATTTTCTTCGGCTTTTCTTTCTCCCGTATTTGTGTATATCCTTTTACCTTTTTATTGTGTTTTCTTCTTTTATTGTTACACACCGATCAGGAGTTTGAGTCTTTCTTTATTCTTCCTCCTAAAAGAGAGAATTGACCGCTCCAATCTTTCAAGCCGTTGTTGCTTTTATTAATTCTGTCACATTTAACCTTAACCTTTTCATGTGGGAAAGCAGGGACAAATTTTTTACAAATGTTATCGAAATGTTATATTATTCTTATATACAGTTGATTAATATAAAGTATTGGAGAAAAAACAAACCAAAAAAAAAAAAAAAAAAAAAAAGAACAAAAACCAAAAAATCCAAAAAACAAAAACTAAAAGCAATCCAATTAATTTTATTAAAATTTTAATCTGTCTTATGATTGTAGTGATGGGTGACATTTATTAGTGTTGGGTTAAAGTAAAAATCCGAAATATCGATTTGAGTGGAAAATTGTCACAACATAATCTTTCTGTCTTGTTTCCCCACCATTTTCACTAATGTTGAATTAAGCTTAGTACCATAAAACGTAGTAGTATTTTTATTTTACAGATGACCCCCCAACTCTATAAGGAAGTACATTTTGCCCATATACAAAGCAAAAGTTCGTCCAAGATTTATTGTCAGCTTCATAAATGCGTTCAACTTTTTATTGCCAGAAACTTTACCACTGAAATGCTGGATAATTAATGCGTGTTCCATCATATAATCATTTATCGATAACATTTGATAGATGATAAAAGTTATCGTGGATATCGTGGGAATTTAAGCAAACGATTGAACAGCTTATGTTAGTTGATACTGATCAGAAGACTTGATAGCAGATACGATTCTCATCTAAAGAGACTATTCTGATTAGAGAGGAACTTCGATAAATGGTCTTCCTAATAATTATAACTTCAACACCTACATTTTCTTTTTGCTTTTCTTTCTTACCAAATTTTCACTATTTTTATATTCGTCTTCTTCTCCAATCTTATATTTGTTCTAGACTTCTTTCTTTCTTCCTTGTATCATTTCTTCCTTCCTTTTCTGTCTTCCCATCTTTAATATGTAATCTTATTCTCCCTCTCAATTAATCTCTTCCCCTACTCTCTTTCTGTCTCTGTGTCTACCACTCTCCCTCTCTCTTTCTGGCTACACTTCAAAACCATTGTTTCTCATCATGGTAGTTTTATTACATACTTACACTGTCAACAACCGTAAGTTTATTAGTAAATTTTCTTCTGCATTCGCTAAACATATATTCTTTTATAGATCAACCAACGAAAAAATGTTAACATTTCGACAAAAAATTTAAAGACTTTCATATTTTTTTACCAATTCGGAGAACCACTACATTATTTATTGTGTAGTTAAAAACTACAAAAGAATATTAATGAAATTCAAAAGTAGTAATTCTGAAAACTACAGGAGAATAATTCAGGATAATTTTCGCAATTTGAAAATGTTTAGTCATTCTAAAAACTAGAATAATTAATTACAATTTGATGAAATTAAAAAAGTAGTAATACTAAAAAAATATAAGAATAATTCTGGACAAATTGAGCAAATTAAAATGTGTAGTCCTTCTAAAAATAGAATAATTACGTACAATAGGATGAAATTAAAATAGTAGTAATTCTAAAAACTTTAAGAGAATAATTCAGCACAATTTGAGCTAATTAATTATATGTAGTCATTTTAATAACTAGAATAATTAAAGTACAATATGATGCAATTGAAAGAGTAGTATTTCTAAAAACTGTAAGAAAATAATTCAGGGCTATTCGCACAAAAATGTATGTAGTCATTGTAAAAACTAGAATAATTAAGTACAATATGATGAAATTAGAAAGTAGTAATTGTAAAAACTATAAGAGAATAATTTAGGACAATTTGCACAAATTAAATGTTATGTATTCATTCTAAAACTAGAATAATTAAGTACAATGCTATGAAGTTAAAATAGTAATCATTTTAAAACCTACAGGAGAATAATTCAGCACAATTTGGGCAAATATAATACTTGTAGCTATTCTAAAAACTAGAATAATTAAGTACAGTTTGAGGAAATTAAAAAAAAGTAGTAATTCTAAGATAAGAACTATAAAAATAATTCACTATAATTTGAGCAAATTAAATATATGTAGTTATTCTAAAAACTAGAATAATTAAATACTATGATAAAATTAAAAATGAAAAAAACTACCGGAGAATAATTCAGCACAATTTGAGGAAATAAAAAAAGAAGTTGTTTTTATAAAAATTTGAAAAAGATTTCATCAGAATTTGAAAAAAATCTCTTCTCTTAGTTTACGTAACAGTAAAACCTCTACGGTTCATTGAGCCTCCAAAACATAAATTGTTGTTAATAGTATAAAATATATTCTGTTAATTCGTTATTGATATTTATTAGATCAATACATCATAAGGACATAAATGTTACATAACATGAATTAAATTCTGTGACACTAGCTTGTTAACTATTACTTCACATCGACCCCCCCATAATTGCCTTATGTTTTAATTACTTCGTGACAACATTCTTATGTACTCGGAAAACTGTTTACAAATGCACTAAATCCAGGACTATTTTTAAAATCGTGTTAAAGGAGTATTTAGTCATGACCTGTTTTTTTCACTGTGAAACTTACATTTTTTCCACTCAAGGAAATATACCTTATTGATGTTTTATAAGAAAAGGAAGAACTGAAAATGCAGTTTCCGTCTACAATTTAAAGTTTTATATTAATTGTGTACATTATCATATCGAAAGACCTTTAACTTTTTATTAACATGTTTATACCATTAAAACCTCAGCTACTTCTCTTGATTATGATTACCACATGTCTATACTGCTTAGTGTTTCTTTATTGAAAAATATGTTACGAAAGAATAAAAAGTAAATATATAATACGTATTGTAGAGTTTGGAGAAATTAGTTTTTTTTTTGTCTCTAATGTAATTAAAGTTATTTCAAAGCTATGACTTGTAACTGATGTTTTAAAATTACTGTATGAAACTAGTTTATGAAAGTGTCTTTCATAAGAAACTTGACGTCATTTACTATTTTATCAACATTTGTTATTTTTTATATTATCGTTTATTTCAATTTCTTTCAAGATCACCATTAGCATTTGTTGGATAATTTTATCATTTTTTGTTTAATAGAGCTGTATATCAAATTACATTAAAACCGTCATCTGTGTGTAATATTGAAAATATAGAGAGATTGAAATTAAACTTTTGTGATAAAACGACTACAGCTAGGTGACTTATTTGCATTGAACAGTAAAAACGATTGTGCAATGTTTTTGGTGATATTTGTACTATTTTCTGCGAAAATATATCAATACTGGGTTATAACTATTTAAAATAATTTTTATATTTTTTGTTTCAAAAGGTCATATGACCGCCCCGGTCTTATATTTCTATAACACATATTTAAATTTTATTGGTGAGAGTGCTTTTAGTGGGCCAGAAAAATAAACAACTATTTTTACATTTAATGTCTCTTTCTCTCTCTCTCTCTCTCTCTATATATATATATATATATATATATATATATATATATATATATTATATATATATTCTAATATATATATATGTGCGTGGGGGCGTGAGTACGTGCATGTTATTGTACACATAGTTTTATCTATATTCCCGTTTTTCTACTATGCCTTTAGTTATCTTTAAATCTTTCTTAATATATATGAATATCTATACCTATATCCATATGATATCATCTATATAATATATGTGTGTGCAATGCGTTTGTATTCATGTGTGTCTGTGTGTGTGCTTCTTATGACCCAAGGGGACAAAGGCAGAGTGCCCAGTGAGTAACAAACTCGACCCTTTTCATGTCCAAATGTATACATTAAATTTTCTGTTACTTTGTAAGTTTGTAACTTTTTTCTTTCTCTAATGTTATGTTATTATGACCCTTCATCTTTTTGTTCTTGGCATTCACTCATTTAGCTTTAGCACCCCTTTCACACGTATTACTAATCACCTGCTTCTCATGAAATGTTTTGTACATTTATTTTCCCACATAGTTTTTTTTTAGAAACAATGCATAACTTTCTCATTTACCGTTCCTTTTCATTCTTCTTTCTTATTTTCCCACTGACTTTACTCCTTTAGAGATTTAACAAACAAAAAATAAATTAAATTTAATCATATTTTATTTCTTTGTTTCTTGTTCGTTTTGCCTTCAGGAGCAGCAAAAGCACCGAATTAGGTTAGACAACCCCCACAACCTAGGTGTAAATCTCTCAAGTGCAGACGCCTGTAAATGTTTCATTTTTGTCTAAATCGTGTGATCAACTGACACGTGTTTGTACCAACGAACAAAGAGCATTTCCTTCTCCCACCCAGACTAACTGAAATAACCAGCGATTGTAACTAAAATGATACTTTTAAATTTATTGTCAGTTTCTGTTCTTTTGGCGTTTGATACAATGATTTATCAAGTCTTTCAATTTAAGAAAAATGAAGGCTTAAGTAGTTACTAAAAGAGTTTTTCTAAATATGCAACCAAAAATCAACACAGTTCGTTGTATTTCATATTTAGATTGCTTGGAATGGGTATATTAGGATATTCTTCTTAATCATTTTTAGCACACCTAATACAATTGTAATAATGGTTGTGTTTAAATACTATATTCTTGTAAATTCTATTTCCATTTCTAATATTTGAGAGTTTATCAAATTCTTTTGCTGAACTTCTTCTTCTTCTTCTTCTTCTTCTTCTTCTTATTATTATTATTGTCATCATCATCATCATTCGATTGGACACATTACCAAGTTACCTTAGGTCGTGGTGTGTTTAGCCACATTTCATGTTAATTTTTTTTTTTTTTTTCCGAAATAGCGTTACATAGACAAAGTTCTCCTTGGTGTGAAAAATTAATAAACAATTTTCTGTATGTCTCTTAAGCTGGGGTTTCCAGGATTCTTTCAATGTGTTGTTTTGTTCCATTTTTATAATTCCAAGTGCACCTATTTGGTATTATTCTTGTTTTCAATTTCCACATTTTTTTTCTATTTGAAGGTCTTTGTATTTTGATAGTTTTTCAAATTCCTTGGAAATGTTAAATCCACTGGACAAGCCATATCAATTAGTAAAGTTTTTTCTTTCTGGTTTTTACAATAATGTCCGGCCTATTTGCTTCAATTTGGATGGTATAAATAGAATGGTGACATCTTCTATTTTGTTATATTTATATACAAAAAAAGTGTTTGCAAATAAGTATTTTATTATTATTATTAATTATTAAATTATTATTATTAATTAGTTCATTAGTTTATTTTAAATAAATAGCAAATTCCTGGGGAAAATTCTAAAAATCTCGTTCTTTTTCTTGATTTCTATTTTATTTTTATTATGAAGACGCTTTAGATTGAAATGTTTTCATCACAAATACACACATATTTATATAAATATATTCCGATTGTTATATTTATATACAAAAAAATGTGAAATACATTTGTTATAGCAAATTAAAATCATGAATACTTTATATTCTTTTATTATAGTGCGACAAATGTCAGATTAAATTATCACAATATTAAACAGACAATAATATTTATTTACTTCAGTGAATTTTTTTAAGCATTTCATCCAAAGCAAGGCAGGAGTGTCACTGGTTCGCAGGTAGTTACATAGACTGAAGGTGAGAGAAAAACTGTGTATAGGGGGGGGTGAGGAATGGATAAAAGATGAATGGGGTTCAAGACACTAGAAGATGGCGATTGATGTTGCATTTAAATTTTCGAAGATTGTAGTTATCAGGGAAGCAAGTAAGCAGAAGGGAGTTCCATAGTCAGGAAGTGCGAGAAAAGAAGCTGTTGGAGTAGAAGTGTCGGTTTCATTTAACTATTTCAACGGTAAAAGGGTGGGGCCTAGATGCCAGTCAAGTAGAACGTTTAAATTTATGTACTCGAGGCACCAGGGGAAAAAGCTCGCCAGAAGAGTTGTCATGGAAATGTTTGTAGAAAAGACAGAGGGAAGCCACATCATGTCTATCAGAAAGTGACTGGAGTCGAGATGCAGATCCTTCTTTGGATGTCAAGAACCTCGAGATGTGCAGCTGGAGCACCAGATCAGATATCAGATAACCACTATAATCTCTCCCCTTTTTCTATCTTCAAACGTGGACAGTTTTCAATTTTTATTATGCTTTTCAGAATAACCCAACGTAATTTTTTTGCATCAAGGCTTGCATACACAGAGACACGCTGACACGCTTGCACACACACACACACACACACACACACACACATATATATATATATATATATATATATATATATATATATATATATATATACAGTGTATCACAAAAGTGAGTACACCCCTCACATTTCTTCAAATATTTAAGTATATCTCTTCATGGGACAACACTGAAAAAGTGACACTTTCACAGTACATGTTGGAGTTCATGTTTCCCTCAATGAAATGTAACTCTCCAATACTTGCAGCATTCATGCAGCCCCAGACCATGACATTCCCACCACCATGCTTGACTGTAGGCATGACACACTTATCTTTGTACTCCCCACCTGGTCGCCGCCACACATGCTTAAGGCCATCAGAACCAAACAAATTAAATTTCGTCTCATCAGACCATAGGATATGGTTCCAGTAATCTATGGGCTTTGTTGACATGTCTTCAGAAAACTGTTTGCGGGCTTTCTTGTGTATTGCCTTCAGAAGAGGCTTCCTCCTGGGGTGACAGCCATGCACACCAATTTGATGTAGTGTGTGGCATATGGTCTGAACACTAACAGGCTGAATCCCAATCTCTTTAATCTCTACAGCAATGCTAACAGCACTCCTACGCCGATCTTTCAAAGAAAGAATTTGGATGTGACGCTCAGCACGTGCGCTCAGATTCTTTGGACGACCTACCCGAGGCCTGTTCTGAGTGGACACTGATCTTTTAAAATGCTGTATGATCTTAGCCACTGTGCTGCAGCTCAGTTTCAGGGTGTTGGCAATCTTCTTGTAGCCTTGGCCATCTTTATGTAGTGCAACAATACGTTTTTTAAGATCCTCAGAGAGTTCTTTGCCATGTGGTGCCATGTTGGAACTTTCAGTGACCGGTAAGAGAGAGTGTTAGAGCTACACTACAAATTTGAATACACCTGCTCCCCATGAACACATGGGCATAGTTACACTAATGAGTCAGAACATTAACTACAACATTAGTTACACTAATGAGTCAGAACATTAACTACAACATAAGTTAGATGACTCACATGACATTTTGAAGGGAAAATGAAAAGCAGTACTCAATTTAGACATTTAGGGGTGTAGTTTCTTAGGGGTGTACTCATTTTTTAGGGGTGTAGTTTCTTAGTGGTGTACTCACTTTTGTTGCTTTTAAAGAGTGATAAATTGTGCAGTTCCCATCTCTCTGAAATGTCGTAATATATCAGAGGGCGGTTAGCAACCCTTCTCTTCTGTTCAAGCCATTACAAGACGATTTCGAACAACTCGAGAAAAATGTCACATTACAAGGAACATCACCCACCAGATCTTCCAAAGAGAAAAACAATATAAAAAAGGGGATCTTAATCATCTCTTCAAGTAACTCAGATCACAGGAAACGTCATCTCTATCGACCTTCTAAAATAAACAAGAGGATTTTAACCGCCTCTTCAATTCTTTCCCATTTCATAACGCCCAAAATGTCTTTCCTTTCTTTTTTATTTGGATTCTACACACATAATTATAGCCTCTACCCAATCCGCCTCACTCCTGGGGAGCCACGAGTTCCATTAATCTTATCTCCTCGTCATCATGTTCTCTCACCGGCTCATTTTGTACCCTAGGCTTTTTCAGCCAACATCTCACTAAAACCATTACTAACACCAAACTATAACGTTTGCTGTTGGGTTCCCCTCCGTGGGGTGATCGCTAACCTATCCACTGGTTTAACAACTGGGGTAATTTGCGTGTAGTTATATCTGTTTTCCTTATTAGTGGCTCCCACTATCCTTTATACTTGCTAGTCGAAACATCTAGTAAGGCTGGAAAGGTGTCCTGGACTTTAAATATTTTCTCCGCCTGATAGCATGGCGGGAATGCTAAACTTTTCCAAAAAGTAGAGCAACCCGTCTGAAGTTTTATAAAGGCCCGGAGCTTTTACATTCACTATTGGTTTTCCTAAGCAACCTCCAATAAATCCAGTTTCCAGTCTATGATCTGTACATACACAGAAACACGCTGACACGCTTCAACCCTTCTAGGTAACCCTTATTGATTATCCAATTTGATCTGATAATTATTACTACGACAGATTTCAACACACCGGTTGGGATTATGGTTACGAATACCAACAAGACCTTCATACCAGGTGCCACCAGAACTATAATCATTACCTGCTGAAAAATTCCAGATGCATCGACCAGTCTGAAGGGCATAATACTGAACTAGAACAACGCAACTTCACAGGCAAATTCAGATTTCTCCCTACCGGCTTTGCAGGGAACTACTCTTGCCTTATATGTTTAATCGTATCCTCGACCGAACAGAGTGAGTGCTTGCCTCTTCTGAGTACGGTCTTTCCTTAGTGACCGTCCACACCCCAACAGACAGTTTGCTTGGGACCTAGGTGAGATCTCTGTCAATTCCTACAACTACTACCAGCTCGACCACGACTCAACTGTTCCCTGCTATCGAGACATAGTCTCTCTTTTTCCCTAACGGGCCATTTCATCCCATCTAATTAACTCTCTGGCTGCACTGCTGCACTAATATATTCTGCATATTGAGTGATGAGCTGTTGTAAGAAATCGGGAAGTAGCAACAATACGATCTTAAACGTGGGATCCTTCCTTCAGCTTCGAGTGGTGGGCTGTGACATTCCTAACTTCACTGGCCCCGGCGACTCCTGATTCTTGACTGGGCAGCTCCAACTCCTCAGGTCACCTATCTAATTCTCTCATGGCTGGACCCACTTTCCTCTCGACTTCCCGCCTCTCGCTGCTTATATGGATAATCCTAAGGTCCCATCCACTCAGTTCACTTGTGTTTCCGGAAGATTTGGGACAAACCCAAAGCAAAATGGGTGGTCAGATCTTCAAAAGACTACTTTTATGACTACCTAAATTCATTTATAAAATCTTTATGTTTTCCAATTCAAAGGCGAACTGGAGACATGAATCCTGAAACACTAACCCCTAAGTTCACTCAAGATCGAAAGTCCAATAGCTGAGTGGACTTAAAAAGATGGAAATTATCTCCTTATCTTCTAAAGATACTGTTTATATATATATATATATATATATATATATATATATATATATATATATATATATATAACGGGTGTAACAGCAATATTGTCCAATCGTGTAACAGCAAAATTGTCCAATTGTTAGGTTAAGCTCTGTACCGTTGTATCTTAGAAATGATTAAAGATATCTTACTGTAATTCTCTGACTTTTTTATAACACTATTGGACTATACTTTGAGCAATAAGTATGTATAATTACTCTCTAAGCTTAATAGAAGTATTGTAATGAAATTGATCATAAACGAAAATAACATGTTCATTATTAATTAATCATAGTTTAGGATCGGAAGCTCATGAAGTATTGAAATAAAGTTCAAATATATATTTATTATTCCAGGATCATTTTTCAACTTATTCAAGATGATCTTGTAGTTAATGTAATGACCTAGTATAGGTCAATCGTAGTATTGTTGGTCTGTTTCAGGGTAGTTTTAGAAAAACAAATTGCCAGTTTTTAGTTTTGATATGTTGCCCGCTGATTTTGGTTGGCCTCGTGGCGTCTCAGGCTCTAAAGTTCTCGCTCTCAATTGAAAATGTTTGACTATCCAATCTAAGTCGTAAATGGATAGCTATTTTAACCAGTCAACGAACTTGTGTATCTTTAGGTCACGAAGATTTCTTTTCAAATTACAATGAGTTTCAAATCTCGTTCGTGGAAAATAAATTTCTTGCAATTTATATTACCCATATTTGCCATGGCTCAAAATCAAATTGAATTAAGAAAGGCTATAAATGGTTAATAATGTCTTTGCTCGTAGGAAGGAGTATCAGGATGTATTTTTGTTCATAAATTTTTCACATAAATTTTTATACCACTTTCTAATATTAGTCCAACAATTACACTTCTGTATTGTATGGCCTGTGCGCCCCAATAAAGCATAGAGGTCAAAAGAGGCCAACTTTAAAGATTTAAAATTAAAGATGTGAAATCTGACAGGTGGAACAAAAATGGATAACAGAACAAGGATATTTAAAAATAATCAAAATTTATTTAGAATACAGTTCATAGTCCTAAATTAGCATGCAAGTGCACAGTTAGAATGTTAAGTTTACATGTTAAGTGAAAGTGTTGAAAAGTTGCTGGTCAAGTTTAACGGTGAATCTTCCGTAGTAACCGAAGTGTACGGAGGAGGTTATTTGAAATTTGGACGACATAGCCAAAGACAAGAAAGTTCCATTTAAATGTCCGGTGCTGCTGGCTATTTCCTAATCCAGGTGAGTTAGGTTGACAGGAATGTCGGACCATGGTGTAGCCGAAAGTTCAAGGCTGTTGTAAGCAGGTTTATTAACGCCGATCAACCAAATGAGTTAGGTTGAGATAGCGATGCCGGAAATAGGGACCAATATGTAACGGGAAGTTCGGGGCTGATATAAGCAGGTCCATTAACGCCGATACACCAAGTGAGTGAGGTTGAGATAGTGATGTCAGAAGAAGTAGGGACCAGAGTGTAGCCGGAAGTTCGGGACTGTCATAAGCAGATCCATTAACGCAGATCAACCAGGTGAGTTAGATTGAAGTAAGGGCAGGAATGCCGGAAGTAAGGTTCCGAGGTAGCCGGAAGTATAGGTCTATAGTAACCGGAAATAATAGAATAGAGGAAGGATAAGGCTCCCTGGTTGCTGGAAGTAGCAAAAGCTATAAATTCCGGAAGATAGGAGAGTGTAGTAGCTAAAGGCCAAAAGTAGTAAAGGCCAAGAGTGCCGGAAGTAAGGGTAGATAGGAAAGCGCAACTAGCGTTCAGTTGGCAAACAAAAATAAATCAATACATAACTCATCCAAGCGCCAACATTTCTCCTCCTCGTCCTCTCTGATTAGCTTGGGTTCGGCGTTCGGCGTTAAGTTGCCTGGTTTATATGGAAAGCGAGAGTAAACATTAACTGATCTTGCGAAGGACTAAAACTCACAACAAAAATAAACCGAGATGTGCTACGAAATATAAAAATATAAAAATTTTTACGAAGTGTATTATGTCTCGGTTCGTAATACTGAAAGGACCAGAACGTCATGAGGCTTATTATGAAATTAAATGAACTTAAATTGAAGGGTGTGTGGCAACGCAATGAAGAAAAGGTCAAGGTCATAGCGTCTGCTCTTGATCACATAAAAGGAGTAGCGAAGGTCTACGATAAGCTATAAATTCGCTCCTAGGTCCTACTTTGTCTAATTTCTACATGACACATAGAAAACAAAATATTTAATAATCTTGATATATGTTCAGTATGACATATTTATACTAACAAGAAACCTATACAAGAAAAAAGAAAGAGATCTTCGATTAAAACTCCGTTTAACACTTTAATTACAAACATTATTAATAAAATCCATTTAGTCGACGGTAATAGTTACAATGTAACTACTTCCGATTAAAAAAACCCAAACAAAACATAAACCAAAACTATTCTTTTCTTAATTACAAAGGTGTCTTCACAGATATAAAATAACTGTTATAAAAAAAAGAAAAAAACCTGATTAAGCGAGTAAAAATAATTTCTTTCTCAAATACATTATTTTATCATCATCAAACAAACACTTATCAGCAATAATTTCCCCAACAATATTGACGACATAGAAATAAAATTAGCTCTAAATGTTTATGACATTTTGTGTTTTGGAAGATTGAATTTTCAATATAAATAATACAAGCATTAATGTTATGACAGGTATTCTCTCTGACAGATTTAGTCTCGTTAAAAGAAGATACTCCCCCCGTAGGTATGGCGATACTGCTTTTATACAGTACCTCATTTACATATCACTACACTTCTCTGAACCTAAGAGGCTTTATACCTTTAGTTGATCTTTGACGTCTACGAACAACTCAGGGAGACATAATCTTTATTTCTTTTTATAGGAGATCTAGGTCAACTGATTTTCCTCATTTGAATCATGATATCTCCGATCATTCTCATCCCCAGATTGTTCCTCACTACTACTGGATACACTCATTCTTAACTCTCGCTCCCGTTCTTCACTTTCATATCTCCGGTGATCTTCCTGATCACTCTCCATGTGGATTCATTCATCATTTTTTGCGTAGTCTTTTCTTTTGTTTCTTCTTCCTCCTTTTTCATATCTTCATGCTCTCATGTGGGTCTAAATTGGTCTTCGTGAGCCAGTATGTCCTGTCCATTCTTTGTTAACACAGCTGTGTTAAATCCCTTTTGCACCTCAAAATTAGCCTTTTCATAACTTGATTCTTTGTCCTTTCTGTATCATATATTTTCATTCATTGCAAATGACATGGTAAATGGATCTCTTATTTGTTTTCCCATCAATTTGGATGGGCTTTGCCTTTTGCCTGCATGCGGAATAGCTCTATGATTTAGGGGTAGTCTGGGTAAATATCTCTCTATATCACAGTCCACTGGAGACAATGCTTTTAATCCCATTTTTACCGTTTGAACCATTCTCTCAGCAATCCTATTTGACTGAGGGTGGTAAGGTGGTGTTTTGTATGGAATGCAGCCAATTCGTTTTAACAATGCACATAAACTTTCTTCACAAAACTCAGGTGCATTGTCAGAGACCAAGACTTTTGGAACTCCATTTCTCGAAAACACTCGGTTCACAGTAGTGGCTTTTCTATCCGCGACCTTAATAACTCCAGGTCAACCTGAATACGAGTCGACTAATATCAGAAATAATCCTATATTTTTAAAGTAGGCATGATCCGTATGTACTCGAGTCCACAACCCCGTTTCCTTTGGCCGAGAGTGAATTTCAGTTTTGCCAAAATTTCTTTATTTCTGCACACTTTGGGCATGTTTTATCATACTCTTTCACGTCTTTCGAATAGCCTGGCCACCATGCTTGAAACTTTAACCTTATTTGTGCAGCCAATATACCTCCATGTATATAATCGTGCACGGCTTCTTTTCTCAGACTCTAGAGGTACTATGACGTCTCCATTACATATATTTCTATTGTTAATTTGTGTCTTAACTCTTTATAAGACCTCTCAGCCATAGAGCAAACACTCCATGTATTTCTCTTTATTCTCTCCATAATTCTATTCAACACTGTATCCTGCTGAGTTCCTATCCTAAGCCGATTTAAGGGTAATACGCCCGTTTCTATCCAGTGTAAAATCCTCTCCTCACAATTTTCACTTGCTTCAACATTTTTTTTTCAAAATTTAACCGAGATAATGAATCCACATGCGGAATAGTATTTCCTTTAATATATACAATGTCAAAGTCGAATGACATAAGCTTAATCGCCCATCCTGCAATCCTGGCATATTTGCCAGTATTGCAGGATGACCTTTGGCAACTCTCTTCTGGAGTTGAATCTAAATTTCAAAGGCTTATGATCAGATTTTAATAGAAATTTCTTTCACAGTAAAAAAATTCTAGCTCTTTTCGTGCTCCACACAATAACCAATGCCTCCTTCTGAATATTCGAATAATTCGCCTCCGAGTACATTACAGTAAGTACATTACTGGAGATTACTTTTCTTTAACTTCTATCCATTCTTTCCCAAAATTTCCTCGGTATCAACGTAACATCACTTCAAGTATCCACCTGCATGAATAAAGTTACTCTGTTCAACTACACCATTTCCCTATTTTTATTCTGCGCTTTTATCGGAAATACTTCCGTACTTTCAATTGGTGGATCTATATTTTCCACTTTTTCCACTCGCTTTTCATATGTGCGTACCGTCTGGAAATGATTCCTCTTTTTACACTTAAAACACCATTTCTCAAAGGTCAGACACTTATTTTTTCTCTTTTCATGTCCCTTATTGCAATATCTGCATACAAGTAAGCTTTTAATAGAATTGTAAGTCCCCATGCTGCCTTCGGAGGCATTAATTTTTTTTAATCAATCCCAACTGTTGTAAGAACATCACACACGCTTCCAGATACATATTATGAACTTGAAATCGCTCTAAAATTTTACGCTTGTACAAGATGTCTCACATTTCTTCAATCAGTCTTGGCAAAATTAGCTCTTCTTCGATAGACATTTGTTCCGAACCCATTCTTTCAAACTCACAATATCTCGACACTTCTTTCAATCGCTGGTCACCACGATGCTCTGTTCCAAAAACTGGTCATCAATCGCTGGTCGTTCAATTCACAACCTCCCTGCTACGTTGTAATTTTTTATTTCAGGACGACGTAGATTGAACCCCGCAGGAACTAGACATATCGAATCACCACGGTGCTGGTTACACAAATAAAAAATAATTATTCCTGTAGACAGGGATGACGACGCGAACTTACTGGTCAAATTCAACAATTTTATATAAATTTAGAATACAAATAGAGTTTAACTCTTCCCACATGAACCTATTAGTGACTCGTTGGTTTTCATTTTGCTGGAAACAATTTAGGTCGGGCAAGCCTCAACTCTCAACTCTTTACTTTCTTGTTTTTATGGACCCTAATTCTGAACTGGAGTAGGGTGGGGTTTTCGGTGTTTTTCCCAAGTTTCTTAATTAATCCAATTCTATCAAGGTTTCTTAGGTTTTTTACGTTCAGCTTTCTTTCGCCAGGCAACTTTGTCACAGCTGTACATATTGCATAATAGTTTCGTTTGGTCTCTGTCTACTTTCGAGAAATTTAGTCCTTTCCGCTATGACCAATCTTTTTTTGGTCGTATATTTGCTTTTACGATAACAGCAATTTCTTCATAGGCTAAATCTTCCAACACTGAGATAGACCATGACGCAGATTTTTTATGGGGCCCCAGACCCCGCTGAGATCAAAAACAAATACGTAACTTCATTTTCTCCTCCACTAACTTTGATGTTCTTTACCTTCGCCGACCCCGCGAAACACCTCTACCAGGTTTCTACATACTCAGGATCCCCCATCGTGTTTAAGTAACCGATCGACGACGCCATATTATTATGATATGTGTGATATGTAGTAAGAGAAGATAACATTATTTATTATTGTAAAAATACAATAATTGTGGCACAAGGCCAAATGGGGTGAGGGTAATCAGCATTAATTATTGTATACCTAGCTAATCAGATTCACGACCCATCTATACATTACAGTTTACTCATTCACCACAAGAAGTCATCCTTCACCCTTCACTCCTACATATACCACAATACCCCATATTCACAGGGAACCTACAAAACACTACATGACATAAAAATGTCTTATATACAAATGTTCATAGAAAAATATATAGAAAAATATAGGGATGTCATGAAATGAGTGGGAGGGAATGAACCTTAAAAATTAGTAGGAGCCGTCCACCCTTCAAAAATAAGAATGGCCGCTGTATTCTGTCTTTAGACAACATGAAAAATCTCACTCACTAACGGAAAGAGAAGATTAAAATAGATACCGGCAAGGAAAAATCAAAGACTGACCCAGTTGAGATGAAAAAGGAGGCCAGAAACAAACTGGGAGATGTTTAAAATCTCGACTTGGATCATAACAAAAAAGGAAATCGGTAACAGGCCCAGAACGACACTTACACGTGTATGCAAGATCAATGAGCACGAGTTTTTCGGTTGCGATACGAGCCGTCAACTGGCCGACATAGGCCCAGAAGGGGCGCATCTGAGGACAATGGTAGAAGGCGTGCGAAGCCGTTTCCTATTAGCCAAGGTCACACCGATGACAGTCAGACAAATCCGCCAAGCCGTAACCAAGCCTGTTTCATTGGGTTAAGGAGAAATGTGACGTCATCATATTGAGTCCGACTTTCAAAAAGCGTGTCGTTTCTTTTGTGTATCAGATTTTTTACGGCGGCATTTTTAAATTGTTTATTAATACTTTCTTTTAATTTTTGAATTAATTTAAAACAAAAACAATGCCTTTTAGATGCGTTGTACCAAATTGCAAAGTGAATTATAAAAACAGCCCTAAAGTATATGTATTTTCTTTCCCTAAAGATAAAGAATTATCTGATGTTTGGATTCGTACAATCAGAAGAGATCATTTTTTACCTACTAAAAGAGTCAGTATGGTTTGTATTAAAAAATAAGTAAATTTTATTGAAACTTTATTGATAAAATTAACACCATGTCTTTGTAATTCATAACATAAAGTTAATAAGACATAAATCTAGCGAGAAAGTTTAGACATTCATTCTCGTACGTGTTGCTTTTAAAATCTAAAAACTCATTTTTTTTAAGAAATAAACTTTAAAGAAATTTTCGACATAAATTCATTCATGAATTCCTAAAGGAATATTTTATATGCATAAAAAATAATTCTAATAATTATAACGAATTTTTAGAATTGTTTTATTCGTGACTAAATGAAACTTTAATTGAATTAATATCATGTCTGTAATTCACAACACATTTTAAAACAAAGTGTTGTTTTAAAAAGTTATTAAACTCAATTGAAACTTTGAGGATTAAAATAATGTCATATCTTTATAATTCACAAAACATTAAAAACAAAGTTACGAAAGTTTTTAAAAGCTAAAAATCTAATGTTTATAAAAAATAAACTTTCGATATAAATTCATAAAGGAATCTTTTTATAGGCATAAAACTAATTGAATTTTTTTAGAATTATTATAATTTAACAATTTTTTAGAATTATTTTATTCATTAGAATGTTTTTTTATTTATCATTTTAAATTAAAAAAATGAATAAACGTTAAAAATTCTTCTCTTATTTGTACATAGCTTCGTCACTAATAATCTTTTGTTGAATTCTCTCCACTTTTCCTAAAATTATTAATGGTTCATATTACTGTAGATTTTTGCTGATTGATTTTCTTAGAATTTCACAAGAATTTAAAATAGGTTTGGTTTTTAAAATCTTTTTAGGTATGTGAACTACATTTTCGACTGGAGAACATAAGGAGAGAAACGTCAGTTATTGACGAAAAAACAGGTGCCACAATTGCAGTTAAACTAAAAAAAATATATTTTCGTGATGGTGTTATTCCTAGAATTTTCCCAAACTGTCCCTCATATTTATCTTCATTGAATACTTCTAGAGAGTCACCAGACTCTAGGAGAATCCGACTAGAGAATTCTGCTCTTAAAAGTGCTTTAAATCAAAGTATTAATGATGATTTAGCATATAAAATGCAGAAGAAATTCCATAATGTTAATGATCTAGAAGGGAAATTAAATTTCCTTGATAGAAATTACTGGAGTTTTGTTAGGCAGCAAGAGACGCTTATTATATTCAGCATCGTCAAATCCCCATATCCAAAAATCAATCTGTCTCTTGAAATTGAATCTGATTTTGCAGTACATGTGTTTTGTAGAGATGTGAAAATGTATTCAATAGGGGACTAAACACGTAATTGATCAAAATACTCTTGAAATTCTGATAGAAAACATGAAGAAAATGGACACAGAACAACAGCAAACTGAACCACAAAATATGATTTTTATATTAAAATTGATAATGTCATTTCTACTATTGGTGCAAGAAGAATCAAACAAACATTTTAATACAATTAAATTTATATATGAGCAGCTAAATTTAATGACACAAAATAAGCTTGATTATTCAACAGAAATGATTATATTTTCTTCATTGTTATATAACTGCTCCCCTAAAGGGTACAGATTGTTAAGAGACAGCAGAAATATAATTTTACCTAGCTATTCAACCATTAAAAGACTAAGTTATCAACATATATGAATCCTTTGATTGAGCAACATGATAACAATTTTCTTATGTATATTAAAAATAAATTTAAGCTCCTAGTGCCGAAGGACATCACAGTATCTTTACTTGTTGATGAAATTCATCTAAAACCTTATTTAGATTATAAGGGTGGTAATATTGTTGGCTTATCTGACAACAGCAGTGAAGCTGCAACAAGTCCTTTTGCTTTCATGATTAGCAGTGTATTCTCACAATATAAAGATGTTGTGCATGTTATGCCAACTAAATGTCTTAAAGCTGAGAAGTTATTTGACATAGTTAAACGCATAATAACTGGTTTAGAGGAGATAGGCTTTCAAGTATTATCAATTATAACAGATAATAATGCTATAAATAAAAAAGCTATATCTTTCTTTTGCAGTCCCCCAAAGCTTTCCATTGTATATCCACACCCAGTTATAAAGTTTCTTCCTTTTTGACTCAGTCCATATATTAAAATGCATTAGAAACAATTGGTCAAAAAGATGTAAATAAATGCATGCTGTTCCCCAAATTTTGTCATAATGGAAATCATGAATTAGATAGTATCCAAAGTGCCACATTTCCTAACTTACAGAAACCTCATGCCTTAAAATCTCAGTCAATTTTGAAATATTGTTATAAATTGATCTCAAAGGCACTTTCTCCTACTAATCTTGAAAGGCAAAATGTTAATTTAGTTCTGCAAATTTTTAATGAATACACTATTCAAGGATTATTGACTTTAGGAAAACAGAAATATTTGCCTAATTTTGCAGAAGTTGCAGAATATATAAACATATTTTATATTTGATGGACAATAATGAATGTTAAAACGCCATATAAAGGTTGTCGGCTTAGAAATAAATACTGCAATCCACTTAGAATGAATGAAGATAATTTTACATTTCTCTCTGTATTCTGTGACTGGTTAGAATCTTGGAATAGCATTTCTGGAAGAAATGGCAAATTAACAAAGGAAACCTTCACTGATTTGCATCATACAACCTATGCATTTCTAGAACTGACCAAGTATTGCATAGAAGAACTGAAAATGCTGTACATATTACCAGGCAACTTTAAACTGATCACCTTGAAGCAAGGTTTGGTCAATACCAACAACTTAGTGGGGATCAGTATAATATCTCGGATACGGCAAGTATTTGAGAGTGAAAAAAAATTAGAATGCAATCAGCTTTAAAATTGAGCTTAGCATTTAATCAGCAATGCATTAAAATTGATTTAAAGAGTTTACAAGAACCAAACTGAGATGAAGTGACAGAGGAGGAAAAGTTATATATATATATAAATATAGAATTGATGTTAAAGAGGATGATGTTAATAATTGTAGAGAAGTTCTACCTGTAATGCTATACTTATTGCTGTAATGCAGTTTTTAAGAAAATTAAATGCAATAGTTGCAAAAATTTAATATCTGGAAGTGTAAGAGATAATGTGGAAGAAATACCTGAAATAAGCAGCTATTTTCAGGGGATTAATAGAGGTTCTCTCTTATATCCTAATGATAAAACTGTAAATTTTTTTCTCTATAATTATGTAGTCATTGATAAACTTATAAAAAATCATTCTTTTCTTCATTCAGTAAATCAAAGAAAAATAGCCATGCATATAACATTGAATGTTTTGGGCAGATTATGAGCATCTTTTTGATATTGACACTTGTGATGAGGGTCACAATATAGAAAAATTACAAAGAATGTTTGTCTGGAGCTCTACAAATGTTCTTTTAAATAATTTTTGTTCTAGGGAAAATAATAATATTACAAGTAACAAGTTAAGCAAAAAAAAAAGAAAACTTCAAACATTCAGCTAAATTTTGTATCAGTAACCTATATTTCTGAAAGTATTATTTGATTTTTAAATCCATTTATTTTTTGTATCTAATTTATTTGCTTGTTTGTATTTATTTGTTTCTTATTTATGTTTAATTGTTTTATTTATTCATCATAATTATTTTATTTATTCATCATTTAATTATAATTTGTTTATTTAATTATTGTTTGTTCCCTAATTCATAATTCAGTTGTTACTGTATTTGAGTAATAATCTCTTAATGATTACAAAATTGTAACTTTACAGAATAATTATTAAAATTGAAATAAAAACATGCAAATTAAAACAATGCTGATTATGATTTATAAAAAATTTTCAAATGTGAAACAATTTAAAATCATGAATGAATTTCAGTGTTAAAATTGTCTGTCTGTAACCTACTTTTCTATAAGTATTATTTGAATTTTAAATCTCTTTTTTGTATCAAATTTATTTACTTTCTTGTATTTAGTTTATTTGTTTCTTATTTATAATTTACTTGTAATTTGCTCGTCTGTTTGTTTCCTAATTCATAATTGAGTTGTTGCTAGTGTAAGAATAATAATCATTAAATACTTACGATATTGTAACTTTACAGAATAATTACTAAAATTAAGATAAAAGCATGCAAATTAAACAATACTGATTATGATTTTAAAAGTGTTTTCAAATTTGAAACAAATAAAATAATGAACGAATTTCAGTCTTTAAAATTTAATGAAATGTAGCATGAAGTTTAATTTCTTTACTTTAACAAACATTCAGCAACAACATTTTTTTTTTCTTATCGGTTATTTTTTAAAAATTAATATGAAATAAATTTCTGTATAAAATCCCATTCTGTTTCTTTCTTTTATAAATGTATTATTAAAAAGTTTTCTAAAACCAAGTTTTTTCTTACAATTTTTCGTTACATTATTACTGTCTGTTTCACTGCATGGACTACATTTGTGACGTCACATCACTATCGAGCAGACCTTCTATATCGGTGATCACGGCCAAGCCCCATCTGAAGGCTACGTCATTGAGAGATAGTCCATTCCCAACCAATTATCAGGTAAGCGAAATCTCAGGGTTGCTGAAGTAATCCGCCACTGTCACCCAAGACCAAAAAGAGCTCAACTCGGCCGTCAACAAGCGATGATCCTTCGCGACCCTCTCCATTAATTTCCGATACAAGAGCCTCCTAGGTCGTGAAAGGTCTCTGAACCGAGGAATGACCGCTTGACACTGCCGGGGGAATCTCGACTGATTCTGAGGCTTACGACGGCACTCAGCCCTAGAAATGGGAGGAGTGATGGTAAGGTTAGTGGAGGTGTCCCTAAAACTCTTCTTCAAAATCGAGTCCTTTGCCAAAACGCGGTGTAGGAAAGTCAACATTGTGGCGTGTCGGTGACTCACCAAGTGTGGCATTTTCAGTCACCCATGACACGGACGTTGGGCACAGACATTTCTGTTGACATAATGTTTGCGACAATCCCACAAGAGGGAGGGGAACAAGCGCTCGATCGCCTTCTTATGCTTCTTACATAGAAATAGTACAGACAACCGGTAAATGATGAGCGGAAAGTCGTAAATGGCATATGGCTCAGCTCTAACTTTCAAGGACAACCGCCTTCAGAACCAAGTCCGGGCCGACACTTCGACCTTTGCCTGCACCTCTGAGCAATTCTTCTCCTGCTGAAGCCCGGGCTTAAACCACACTCCAAGAATGCGTCAGGCCAACCAAAGAGTCCCGGAAGAGCGACGTCCTTCCAGGCACCTAACCACAATCCGGAAGACTTGTTGAGGTTAATCTTGGCTCCCGTGACCTTTGCGTACTGTTCAAGCGCCTTCTGTACCCAAGCGGCACGACACGAAAGTGGACACGTCCCTCAGCTGGCAAAGGAGAGGCTTCAACGCCAAAGCGTAAAATAGGGGCGATAGGGCGCACACTGATGAACCGACCGAGACAGCGCAAAAGCGCGCGACCACTTTCCGTTAAACAGCACTGGGGGAACGATACAGGAGAATAATCCACCTGCAGGTCGACCCTATCGAACACCTTGGACTGATCCAGATTGATCAGCACAGCTTCCGCATCGTCTTTTACACCCACTAGGATCGGGCGGATCAGATGCAGATTGCTCTGAATTGTTCGTCCCTTCACAGCACAACTCGACAACTGACTACAAACACTCCGCCAGGATCTTAGCCCAAATCTTTAACTCTGTGTTTAATAGAGTTATGGGCCGTAATTATCTAATTCCTTTCCAAAATCTTTGCCCTTTTTCAACAGTGTGATCTCACTCCTGGAGATCCGGTCAGGGAAGGACCTCTGCCGGAACTAGTTGTTGAACACGACTGTCGAAGTCGGCACAAAGATGTGCGACAACCTCAACCGCAGACCATCAAGCCCCAGAGACTTGCCATTGCCAATACTCTTCAATGCCAAGTGGACTTCGCCCTCTATGATCCCACCCTCACAGACAGCCGCTTCAGTCGGCAAAATCCGAGGAAAATCGGCCAAATAGCTGTGAAACTCTTAGTCAAAGATACCAGGCTCCTTGGTAAACCGGCTCTTAAAATGCCTCGCACATGCCATTGGTCGACCTCAGAGTATACCCATACGGGGTATCGACTTCCCGAATGTATCCTTCACCTTATATGGGGCGAGCCGTTAACTCTATTCGGTAGTGAAGGACCTGATGCTATCCTTAAACCTCTCCCACCATTTATTTCCGAAAACCGCTCCCACTAGTTCCCGCTGCACTGATCTAATTAGTTGTTGCCGGAAGCCTCGCCTGTCCAGTAAAGACAGATTGAACTTCCAGTGTCCAGCCATTCTAGGCCTTTGCACCTAACGCCACTTGGGCACAGACAAGTTTATGGTCCGAATAGCCTAACCAGTGGAACGCGCGACAATCTAGCTGATATATATCGGCCCTTTTTATTAATATTCTATCCAGGTAGACCTGGGTAGACGGCCACCTAAATGCCCACGTCCGCATCTAACACAGAGTGATCGTCCTAGTCTCTAACTCACCGACAGATCAACCAAGCTACAATCGCCCGACCTCTCGCTAGCTCCTCACCCCTATCTATGTCGGGGCCCAGGATAGTATTCCAGGTCCCCATTAAGACTAAGCGCAATGAATTCATAAGCGGTGCCTCTAACAGACGGAAAAACGAGACACGCTCCGTCTGGTCGCTGGATGTATAAACCGCAACGATCCGGAACGATCCGAAACGAACCACTGTTCACGGCAATATCGACTACGATCAACCGTCCCACTCCCGCATCCACATGGACAAAATCGATCCTCGCACTCAGGGTACGTTTAAGCAGCAAGGAAACACCACTTGTTTGCCGGTCCCCGTATGCTGAATAGATAACAAAGTCGCTAGACAGCACAGGTGACGTCCTCAACTTGGTTCAGTTTCGGTGGCTATGGCGGAACCGCCACCCCTGGCCCCACCAGTAGCGTTTTCCACCAGGCAGGGGATGAAAATAAGCTAATTGATCGTTCCTTTAAGTAAATTCTATCTGTGTAGTGATAAATGGAACGAAAATATTCTCCCACCTGATCGCAAACGGCAGCGTATATGTTCCGCGTGCAAGGTTTATCTTTTTGACCGGAAAAAGAAACATGGCCGCCCCCAGCAATTTGTATGCGAATGGTCACGTATCCTCGCGCGGACAGTCTCGTAAAGCCACGGAAAGAAGGAAGGCAGAAAAGGAGATAAAAAAACGCTGAACGCTGAACGTCGGCGTCTGGGCAGTCAGAAAAATGCAGTCTCTTTTGTAACGTGGAAGGAGAATCGTGTAAAGGAGAAAGCAGAGGCGCAGAAGAAGATTATTGAGAAAACTGAAGGAGTTTATCAGTCGTTGCGGTTTTACACCAGGCGTATCAAGAAAATAGTTTGTTTGTTCAGGAAGTTTCGTCAGACGTCGCAGATTGCAACAACAACAAGTACAATCTGTAATGAAAGTTTCCTGAACGCGTTTGCTGTTATTGACGCGCTCGTAAAAGTCGTTATAGACGACCACGCAAATATTTCACTTGCGCATGTTAGGTCGTGATGTTGCGCGCATTTTATTTGCTTGTTTTGATCTCGACCAAATCCAACTTGACACGTGTTGAACAGTTTTTGAATGCGATGCGAAACGCTTTTCAACCAACGGCCAGTGATGCCTATTTTTGAAAGGAAGGAAATGACCGAATGTCGCAGAAACCCACGTAACCCAATCTCAATAGGCATCACGTTACACGTCCAACCATTTTCCATACATTCGGCATAAAATATTTCTTTTCTGGTGCTGTTAAAACATGACGTCACTTGTACGATAAACATATTTTAAATGTAACGTTCAAAAATTGCCAAACTGTAGGTTACATTACATTTGTCTGTGAGCGATGGTAGAGTATTCGAATAAAAATAGAATAAGACCAAGAATTTCAAACGATTTCTTCCCTCTTTTGATCCGAATGTACAAGTTAAATTAAATTGGAAAAATAAAATAAAACTTAAATATACAGATGTTGTCGGTTGAATTTAATAACATTTGTTTAAATGCATTCTTTCTGTTTAGATTGAAAACTTTTCTATGGGGTAGTTTCAGTGTGTCCAGTAAGTATTACATTTTCTTGGACTTCTTTTATCGTAATGTGTTCCAGAAATTACAAATGTTTCTTTCTGATTATAATTATAAATTTCCTTGTAGTTCTTATGTTCCTTAAAACTTCCGCGCTACCCACATGCATCGTCCATAGTATTCTCAACATTCGTCAGTAGAACCATATTTCTGTTGGATCAAGTTTTTACATCACCCGTGAGGATAAAATCATATTACAGCTTTAAAATATAAAGATATCAGAAAAAAAAGGTTTCTAATAAAGGTAATACATTATTTTTGAATCAGGGGTAATTTAAAGTGCAACTAAAATATACACGTTCATCTTTATATAAACATTTGCGAAGGGGTGTTGAAAAGCCCAACACATTTAAAAAATCTGACCAAACGAATAAATGCTAAATCTCTCTTGGTTCCGCCGATAATTTTTGAACACTCCTTCACACATATAAATTATGAGAATAAAAGATATTTCTTTAAACTAATACACCTAAAATCCAGTATAAATTTTAAGAAATGAAATAAGATACCGGCTTTTTTAGGTTTCTAAAAAGTCCGGTTTTTATTATACGTTAATAAAAATCAGGTATTAATGACCCAATTCTATCTGTAATCCATTAATGACCACGGTCTCAAAAATGAGGTCCCTACACGCAGCCGTTAGTGGTCCGCTGGCGGGATGCCGATGGTGGACTTCTATCGGTCCGCCAGTGGTAACATTGCCGAGACCAACACGCCGGCTATCCGACAGCGGGCCACCAGCGGTAAACGCTAGTGGTCTGCCATCCAGTGGCAGATTGGTGGCTTCCGTATAGGGAAAAAAACATCAACTTTTTAGTTTAAAATCGAACAGTAATACTATCTGAATGTTGAAATAAAATAAGCAAAAATAAACAAATAAATGAAGAAGAACAAGGTAAAAATGTAGCTATGGTTTATGGAGGCCTTTCGCTGCCCAGGCATGTAAAAATTTAGCAAGTAACATTAACGTCAAGTCATGTATTATTTGTGATATGCTCCAATGCGAAGGGCAATGGTGCATGTCACAAATAATACTTAACTACTCAAACTGAACACATTCTATTATTCTGAAATGTATGTGTAGGAATTGCTGATGACCTAGAATTTAATGATAAATCAGTAACTCTGTTCATGCATATAATGAATTGCAAGTCTACACCCACCGAGGTGTAGACTTGGCTATTATTTGCAAATATTTCTTAAGAAGATAAACTACATTTAAAACTTTTCATAAATGAGAAAAGGTCGTTTATTTTTAGAAATTATTTTTTTAGTGAAAATGTCCTTGCAAACTTTGCACACCCTTTCAATTTAGAACACATATTCTATTGGTGACTTTTCAGCAAAGTTTCTTACAATGAACCTGCTCTTTGCGGTAAGAGAAATTATATGACTTGCCGTTTTACACTGCAAGATCGTATTAAGTAAGTGATATGTCCCGGAAAGGGATATATTTGACCGAAGTAGCTAAGTGGTTTTGGCTACTATAACCAAGTAGAATATGGTAGCAGTAATCGACTGGTACGCGGCGTAGCCGCAGGTAAGAAGTGTAGATCAATGGCGTGGTCCAATGGACGTCGTTATAGACTTAGCTCTCAGACTAAGGCTCTTTAACTCTGTCGTACCTACACGTCCGTCGGTATTTATGATGGACACCAGCCAATCATATTCCAGTGAAGGGGAACACAGGTGTACGCATATTCCATTATATCAGTAAGATTATTAAAGACTATATAGTTTGCATGTTTCACGGACAGTTTTTGCAAAAATGCAGTTCTTTCAATTGAGAAGGTGTCATAACTTTCAATTGTTGTCTAATTCACACACACACATACACACACATTTAGTCAGTGTTCTTAATATTTTATATTATTTATCTCTATTTACATTTACAACACTAGCTCCTCCTTCAATTATTTTATTGCTAGTCAATCCATTTTTCTTTGTTATCATTGTTTTTATCAAATCTCTTTTTGTGACATTTTTAAAGAGAAGTTTTTCTTGCTAATGTTTTCAGTTTCCTTTTCTTGTTTAAATATCTCTATTCTATCTTTTCGCATTTTATTCCCATTATTTTATCGTTTATACAGTATCGTTTCTTGTTTGAAATTATCTGGTTCTTAAATCTTAAATCTTTTTGCCTGAAATTAAAAAAATAAATATCAATATATATATATATATATATATATATGGTATATAGAGATGAAGGTTGGGCTAATACATAAGTAAAGGCCAAATTTACTGCCTATAGTACCATTTTTATTATTGATTCCATGTTGTTAAGGTGGGTGACTACGAGTTCCTAAAAGTACAATGAGATTCCTTTCGAGCTATTATTGCTGTTTTTAATGTGCGATGCGCTCTTTCTATCAATCCATTACTTTGTTGTTATTAATCTATAGAATCCTACTACTTTTGCTAATTCTTGGAATAATTCACTTTCACATTTGGCGATCACGATCGGTGACAACGTATAGTGGTACACCAAATCGCGATATCCATGCATTATGAAAGCTTGGGCTACTGTCTTTGCAGTGATCTCTAACATAGGTTGGACTTCAATCCAATCTGTCGCCCGATCTATACAAGTAAGTAAACATCGATAAAGACTGATATAGTGTTCTGAGTCACATTTTGTTGTCGGTAACGGCCCGACAATGTCGATATTTACAGTTTGGAATCTTGCTGAAGGTAATTGAAAATATTCTGCTCACCTCTGATGTATATAATATCCGATATATATTCAGATAACACTGAAAGATGACGTTGCTGTCGATCAGATTTCGCTGTGGTCTGGCTATGAAATGCTCTGCACAACGGCTTATGATCCGTAAACAACACACTGCGACCTATGGGGTGGCGAAAATGCAGCACGGAGAGATAAGCTGCGAGAAGCTCTCGATCGAACGTGGAATATTTTGTCTGTGCTTGTGAAATTTGTTTTGGAAAAGAATCCGATTGGTATAGGTTTGTTTACTGTTTGATATAAAGCTGCATCCGCTGCGTATTGACTGCTATCAGTTACAAATTGGTACTCTGTTATTGAAGACTGTGGATGTGCTAATGCTGTTATCTCTACCAACTTATATCATCATTCTTGTTCCTTTAGATCAAATATTGATCTAGGATTTAATCGCGTGCGTTCAGATAACAGCAATATAATGCTTGCATAATTTGGAATAAGCTTTCGGTAAAAACCTGTCATGCCTAAAAATCGTGTTGAGCTTTTAGAATCTGTTGGTTTAGGAAAATTTTTCAATAATTTTAATTTTCTTTTGTGTAGGTATTAAACCGTTTTTACTGACGTAACGGAGATTTTCTAGGCTTTCACAGCCTAGAAAATCTCCGTTACGTTAAATATGCAATTATCTATTGAAATTTTTAGGTTAATGTCATTTAATATTTGTAGTTCCTTATCCAACTCTTTTTTGTGTTGCTGTTCATCATCTCTAAAAACTAGGATATCATCCAGATATATGAATACACAGTCAAGTCTGAAAAATATCCTATCCATGTAACGCTGAAATGTATCAGAGGCAATCTTCAAGCTGAAAGGCATGTATACGAATTCGAACAGCCTAACAGGTGTAGCTACAGCGGTTTTTGCTACGTGCTCGAAGTGCATCTTTATTTGATGATAGGCAGACAGTGGATCTATTCTGGAAAAGCAGGATTTATTTGCTAATCATGCTGTAAAAGAATTTATATATATCTATCTGTTTTTGTGATACTATTTAAGGCGCGGTAATCACCGAAAGCTCGATAACTACCATCTAGTTTTTGAGGGTTTAATTACGCTTGTACTTTTTAAATTCCGCTTGGGCGGCGTCTAATTTAGGTCTAGAAAGTTGTCGTGCCTTGGCAAAAACTGGTACGTGGCTTTCAGTGTGTATTCTATGATAAACGCCGGCATATGTTTTATTCTTATCTATTTGTGGCGAAGTAACACTTTTATAGTTGCCTATGATTTCACTAATATGTGCGGTCATATCCACGCCATTCACTATTACATTATCTACGGTTCCCATTATCGTTTTTCTGCCGCCTTCCTCTCTGTTATGCTATCGCACACACATTTATTTTTACAGGCTACGACTAATTGGAATTGTTTCAAAAAGTCTAAACCTGGCAATGGTTTAGTAACGTCAACAATTACAAATTGGCGAACATGAGGGAGCTAACGCGGTCCGCCCTACTAGTTTTTCCGAATTCCTATGGGTAGGGGATGAAGGTCGGGAGTTTGGTAACATTCGTACATTATTCTTTTGCTTATGCAGCTATTTACACCATGGTTTGCAAGGTACAAATGAGCTCTGCAGACATTCGGTTTTCGTTTCGCGGAAAAAGGACGCAATCCTACGGGAATTGTACTGTTCTTATGTTTGTTTATGTTGTATAGCCTAGCAGACTGAGGCATTTTGAATTAGTGGCATTAAGTTATCACATAGCCTACCTATGCCTGTTAAAGGCATGTCTGTGTGCGCTGCTATAACCGGGGCAATTTGTGGTGGAAGGTCTCTAATGAATTTGTGGTGTACTATTTCGTCACTTGCCCCAATCCTACTTGCAATGACCGATATATCCTGTAAATATAATGATGGTCGATCATTTTTGCGGTGGTCTTCATTAATTTCTCCAACAGCTCTGGCTTGGAATTTTCATAATTTTCTACTGATTCTTTGAGTTTCGTATAATTTCTATGATTCTAAAACGGGGTGCTGGAATGTTTGTAACGACATCGGGAGACAAGGCACTAATTACAGTGTAAAATTTTGTATCGTCGGTGGTCACTTGTCTGAAATTAAATTGAGATTCAATTATAGTGAACCAACCGGCGACACTGGTCTCCATAAATTGTGGAGGTTTGACACTAACTTGCTGCGCCTCCATTTTTATAAATTGTTTTTATACAACCGTACGGAAATATACAAGAAGATAGTGGAAACGAAAGTGGAGAAAACGGTAACTTACCCAAATTTATGCTTTTGTCACGTGGTCAGTAATCCCCCACTACCTAATAATATAATCCACTAGCAGGAACCTAAATTCATTTACATGCAACTAAAGGCCTTGGCCATAAATAAACCCCCAAACCCAACCCATCTCCTGGTCATCAACCTAGACCCTTATCTAAATTGAGTTGTCCCATTAAGTGGCCCCATACGTTTTCACCAACGCTATCTAAATCAAATTAAAAAAAAAAAAACACCATTTCAGACAGTCTTGGGCTGGGGATAGCTGGCACATAGCAGTGCTAACTTGAAATAGACTATACCCATGAGGTAATTTTGGAATTTTTGCTGTATAAAATATATGCTTTGTTATAAAAAATACATTGCGCTCTCTGTGGATCAGTTTCAATATCTGATATTATTAGGATCTATTACCTGTACTATATATATATATATATATATATATATATATATATATATATATATATATTTCAGTTTCTGTTTTTACTAAAACATTTGCAGTAAGTTATCTGATAGTCTTATGGTTTTATTATTCAATACAAATTATAAATAAATATATATAGTAGTATATGTAGTAGGATTAGGTAGTAGTAACACCGTATGGAAATATACATTTTCCTTTTCACTAAGAGAGTGACAAAGAAAACCCTCTCTCTCTCTCTCTCTCTCTCTCTATCTATCTATCTATCTATCTATCTATCTATCTATCTCTTCATATACACATACCTCCTTTCCCTTCCTTTTGTTGTTCCTATCCTCGATAACTGATAGAACCCGGACATAGCTTATGTGGGACAGTGAACGTCATAAAAAAATCAACGACAACACGTCCCGCCAAAAATCAAACGGAAAACACGGATGTCAGGCACAATAAAAAGAAGAAAAAAAACCATGTGCAGAAAAAGAAGTGGAAAACTGGTTCGATGTAGCATTTCGAGACGCAAGGGTTGGAGATTCATTGACTGTGTGTTTAACCTGATGTACAAATACAGAATAAAAAGAAGAAAGGATGGATTCAACGAATTAATTTCTGTCAACCAAAACACCATGACTCTGTATGAACTCTCAAATCACAAAAAGGACTAAGACGATAGTCACTCACCTTAACAGCTGTAACTACATGGGGTCAATAATAAAAATGGTATTATAGACAGTACATTTGGCCATTACTTATGTATTAGCCCAAAATTCATCTCTATATACCATACTGGTGAACCCCGACGTTGAAAAGAACACCATCCACAAAAAGAGCTACATACAGAGCTGTACTCGAAATTCTTTAAGAGAAAGATATTAAAGTAAAAAAATTAATCAGAGGGAGTTATATCAGTTGAGGGGCTGTTATTTTTTGATAGTGAGTGATAGTAAGATCTATATTCTTATATAAGCTTGAACCTGCTTTTGTGCCTACATTTTAATACTAGTTCTCTCCTTTGATTTAATAGTTTGCATTGATCATTGTATTTAATTATTCTAATTTTTTCCTCTAAACATAGCCTGCATCTATCTCTAAAGCTATTAGAGGTATGTGCGAAACGTATAATTTTCCAATCTATCTGTGGGTTTAGACTCTTTTCCTTCAACTCTTAAAATTTCTTTGCAAGGGTTGCTTAGAATTTTATTTTAGGATTGGTAAACGAGTGTCTATGGGTATAAATTCTCTGTTTTAATCCTCCCGCGGAAATTCCAATATAAACATTATAATCTGTCATATTTTCTTTGGGGGCAGTGTTTGCCTGGTATATTACCCTAGTGGATTTGCATTTGCCCTCGACTGGGCAGTTTTTATTATCTCTACAGTTACAGAGTGGTTCCGTACTAGATTTAGTTTTTTCTTATAGAATTTACTTAAGACATAATTGTTATGATAGTTGATAATTTGGTACATGTTATCAGTGCAGGAGTAGCTAATTTTGACCGACTTCCTATTGAAGATCTTACTTAGAGTGTTGTTTTTGTTGAAGTGTTTATTTATTCATTTTAGGAAGTGCTGTCCTATATTAATACTTGACAATGGGATTGAACCAAATTATTTTTCTTTTTATATTTTTAAACCTTTCTTCTTATATTTTTAAACCTACATCCCACTTTAGGTGTTTCGGTATTATCCATGGGGGTTAAGTAAGATAACCTATTTTTGAAACCACTTTCTTGGAGAGCCTTTTCTTTATTTTTATTAAACATTTTTTCGTTGGACGATAATTTACTAATTCTGGCCATCAACTCAGATTCCTTATCTAAACTGAGGCGACCCCTTAAGTGGCCCGATACGTTTTCACCAACGCTACCTAAACCAAATTAAAAAAAAATTCCAGACAGTCTTGGTCTGAGGATAGCTGACACATATCAGTGCTAGTTTGAAATAGACTCTAACTACATGAGGTAATCTCTGAATTGTTTAAGCATATCACAGGGCAGGGCCTTCTTTAACATGACTTTCACTTCTCTAGGTCAACTGCTGATGTATTAACGATTATTACGAAAAGCATCTTTCAATCTTTATATAAGAATGTTAAAAACTGTTGTTTTGGACATCAATAAATATTCCGACATGGTTTCGTCTTCTTCACAGGTTGAAAAATTATGCTGTCTCCACGCGAATTTTTAACTGACTCAGTCGTTTTTATCAAATCGCGAAAGGAAAGTTGTCCTGAACGGCCACTTTTCTAAATCCTCCTGTTTTATTGAACGTTTACCCCAGGGCTCTATCCTTGGATCTACTTTGTTCTTAATATTCACTAATGACTTTCCCGATGACATAAGCTCTCATCTTGGTATCTATGACACAAACATTTACTCCTGTCTCGATAGTAATTCTGATCAGTTCAATAAGGTCAAACTGGCAGCTGATCACAAAGATGACCTCCAAACAAAACTGTTTTCTATTAGCTCTGAGAGTAGGGGAGTAACTCTTTGCGCCCTCTCGGGCTAACATTCTAGGCTGACTTGAAGTGGAAAGACTATATTGAATCCATTGCTAGGCCGTCCTACATCCGCGTCCTGGGTAAGACGATAAACTACGTCCAGCAGCAAGGCCTCTGATCAGGAGGTTTTGAGGAACGTGGAACAACCTCTTAATCTCTGGTGTTCTGGGACCCTAACAGGTGCTACCACCCCTGACCCGGGGTGGTAGCACCTGTTAGGGTCCCAGCTATGGGCAAATAGTTAACACCCAAACTTGTGTAAAAATAGGTTTTAATACCAGAAATACTTTGTAATAAATAAATTATTACTAACAACAATATTTGAAGGAAAAATTATTATCAGCAATACCTTTAAAACACATACAAGTAATACAAGAAGATATACATTCTTAAGAAGTTGGATTGTACTCAAAAATATGAGTAATTGAAAAATGGTTCAAATATATATGTATACATACACACCTTTTTTTCCAAACTATCGCTATGAATCTATTTCAAAAATTATATTGGCATTAAATGACCCACTGAGGTTGATATGCCATAAAACAAAACAACCAACCAACCATTGCTATGTATGCTGCTAAGAAAGTTGGTTCATTTTGTCGTGATAGACAATTTTTTCTTCAGAATCTATCTTACATATCATTCATCCATGCATTGAATATTGCTGCTCTTCACTATGTTACCTAGACTTTATAAATTTAAGTACAGACTAGCAACAAGGTCTCATCAATTTATAATTGAATTAGCTAGATGTAAGTTCTATGCACTTTTCGTTTGTGGAAAACTCTTCTGGTATGTGTAGACAGAAATAATTAATTTAAACAAATTTGATTAAATTCAGCCGACAAGGTCTGTGTACCTGTCTAACGTTTTATTATATTTTTCTAATTTTCGAACAACCAAATCAAAATTATGGATAAACAATCTAAAGTTAATGTGTTTGTTCTGCTTTTATTTGTGCACTTTCAACCGTTTCATGGTAGACAAGATCTTGCATCATGTAGAGAAAAGTTGCACAGAACTTGTCAGCACTAGAAAATAAATCTACATAATTTCATATACGTATAGGATTATTTTATTTGCACATTAAAAGGCATCACACTTTGAAATTCTGTTTCCGATGGTGAAATATATTTTATTTGGTGCGGCAGCTGATCGAGTCTTTCCTTCAAATGAGCGCTATATATTATCAATTGTATCTGTCCTATGTTAATAAATGTATTTTGTTTGGGAGGTGAGGTGAAGTGAGGATCAATATGTTCACGAATTTCCTTAAGTTTCGATACGTCTCAGGTTAAAGGACGAGATCGTGTAGTGTTTTATGTGACCAATGTAAGAATATAATATTGTTTTTTATCTATACTGTAGACACAATTCCCCAAATGACGTGAATTCCTAAACAACATTGTTGTTAGGATTAATTTTTGTTTTCCCAAGTTATTTGTAATAATTGGGGTTTTTCGCTCCCAGTTCTTAATATTACCGCAAAGATTCTCCGTAAAATTATAATCTTACTATATTAAAGAAAAAGAATCCGTGGGGAGCCATCCCCCACCTATGATGTGAAGGGATATGGTGTTTAAAAATCCTATTCGACTGATTTTAAGGTTCACGTCAATTTAGAAATAAATAAATCTTCATCACTTTTGTGTATCAAATCAGTTTTTCATGTGATTTGTACAGATTTTAATGCTTATTGTACTGAATAAAATCATTTCTTTTCAGTCCTATCGTAATGCTAGGTAAGAAAAATTATTTAATTAAAAAAAGCATAGATGTGAAGCTTTTTTGTAGATGCACTCTATTAGTAACAGACGCCAGGTCTACAATTCATAATTTATGGATAAACAACCAATTTATTCTGCAGTATACTTATACTTAGATGACTGTCTAACGCTGTATTGCCATAATGTCACCATGCTGTATTATTATAATATCACCATAGGTTTAAAGATTTAAAGCTACGTGATATTTGCCGTACATGGCAAAAAGGAAATCTTTGTAAGTTCTTTTCAATAAATATAATGTCTTCAGAAAATTTAGTACCAGTTTTCCTTTTTTTGTAGCTGACCTACTTCCTTGTATAGACGTCTTTGTGTCAAATGGTTAGTCATGTTGAAATAAATACACAGGCAAAAAGAACGGAGAGTAAATAAAACTTGTTCAACCTTGTGAAAGGAACAATCTTTTCAGAAACGTATGTGGCGGGCTAGGTAAGTTAGTGTTGATGTAGTAGTAATTCTGACTTGATATTATTTGAGTGTTGTTAAAGTAATTAACTCGTTTCTATATGTATTTGTAGTGTTGGAGGAATCCTTTTCTCTTTTTTATATTGAAAACGAAATGAATTAAAACGTACAACAATAATATAAACAATAAAATCTTGAGACACGTGTTGACACAAATAGCAAAAATTTGTATTTTCTTTTTGTGATGTGAATTACAGAATATTGGTATGGTGTGTGTAAAGATGTTCTCAGTGTCTCTTTTGTTTAAAAGTCAGTGATTACTTGGTTTGGTTCCGAGAATTTCGTTTGTGAGGATGCGTTTGAAATCGACTGTTTTTGATCTTCCGGAGTGCTGGCAGACGTGTGTTTCTACTGACTACTTGTCTACTTGTCCCTCCACGTGATGGAAAGGTCGTTTTTATAATCCCAAGGGTTAGAATGATCAAATATCCTTTTTTTCTATCATCACTGATGGCAAAGTTATTTTTAGGATATAGAAATATCATTTTGGACCATAACAGATACAATAAAACTGATAAATGTTTTGAGAGAAGATAATGTTTATATTCCTCAATATAATACTAAATAAAATCTTCAGTAAACCTGTAACAGTTTTGAATTTTAACATCGATCATTTTTAAGGAATATATATGAAAATGTTTTTATTTAATAATTTAAAATTTGAAAAGTCTTATAAAATCATTTATAATTTGGCAAGCCGGAAAAGTGTGCTTTTGTTGCCATTTAAACTGTTCAGTTTATTCCCTCCCCATTCAAGTAGTGGTGTTTTTGTAAGATATCAGGTGAAAATGAATTCCATTGAATTTCCTTTTTTATTAATATACACTTATAATTAAGTATTTCAGACGTCTATTAGTATTTAACTAGCAATACCCACGAACATTTCACGGTTTTCCTATTTTAATCTTATGGTAAATTATAATTCTTAATTTAATGAATGAAACTCACTGTGTGTTTTGTGACTATGAAAATAGCCGTGGAAATTCCACAATTGCATCGTTAAATATTTGAGTTTAACTACTTTAACAAAATAATGCAATAACAATTATAAATATGAAGGCAGTTAATTAAGAGGGTAGAGATAAGATGATCCAAAAGCTTTTCTTTAACTGACCCTGTATCTTTAGTGTTTGTCTCGATGTTTTATTGTAACGTCGATACACACACACACACACACACACACACACAAATATATATATATACTTCATTTAATATATTTCATTTTAAATGAAATATTACTCTAGCTATAATAGTATCTATATTAATCAAGATGGGAACAATAGTTCGAAATAATACAAGAATATTGACAATCACTAATCTATTTTTAATCATTTCATCCCAAGCAAGGTAATAATTCTACTAAGGTTACAGGGAGTGAAAGAGAATGAGAAGGCATTAGTGATGAAAAATATAATAAAGGAACAGGATTCAAGAAAACGGAATATCGCGATTGATGTTGTATTTAAGATTTTGAAAATTGTAGGTGACAGGGAATCAAGAGATCGGAAGGAGGTTACACAGGCTAGAAGACGAGAAAAGAAACTATTTGAATAGAACTGACGATTATATCAGTAAAACGCTGAGATTTAGTTGCTAAATTCATGCAGTCGAGACACTAAAGAGAACAGCTCATCAGAACAATTGCCATGAAAATATTTGTAGAAAAGAAAAAGGGAAGCTACGTCATTCAGTGAGAAAATGACTCGAAATGAGTCGAAATGCCAGGTCGCGCTCGATTATATTACAGACCCTTCTTTGAATTTTATCAAGAATCTCATGATATATAGTAGTGATATAATGGAATATGCGTACACCTATGTTCCCGCTCACTGGAGTGTGGGCTGGTGTCCGTCATAAATATCGACGGACGCGTAGGAGAGTCAGAGAGTCAAGAGCCTTAGTCTGAGAGCTAAGTCTATAACGACGCCCATTGGACTTCTTACCTGCGACCACGACGCGTATCAGTCGATTACTGTTACCGTATTCTACTTGGTTATAGTAGCCAAAACCATTTAGGTACTTCGTTCAAATATATCCCTTTCCGGGACATATCAGTTGGCGACGAGATTCGTAACGACCTCACAAGTTAAAACAAAAAAAAAATACAGTCGACAACGGGTACTAACGAAGAACGTTAGAAAAACTTGTTCGACGCTTACAAAAAGTAAGTAATTTTTTCATTCATGTTTGTTTTAACGCTTATTGACGAGGAACGTTAGAAAAACTTGTGAAACGCTTGGAATAAGAATTTTATTGTTTATTGGAGCGGAATTGTTATCTGGTGAATACGTCGATAAAATGGAACAAATGGCGGAATTAGCTAAGGTGCTACAAGACACTTTACAGCAACAATTCCAACAACAACAACAACAAATCCAATAACAACAACAACAGCAATTCCAGCAACAACAGTTCCAACAGCAACAACAACAGCAATTCCAACAGCAACTACGAAAACAGCAATTACAGCAACAAGAAAGGTTTGAAAAGTTATTCGAACACGTATTATCGAGGACAACAAATGAACCGGGGTCTAGATTGTTTTCGGCTGAAGGAATTTCAAATTCACTCTCGGAATTTAAATACGACCCTGACAGTGGTTCAACGTTTCCGGCTTATTTTTGTAGGTTTGAAACAATATTTACGAAAAGGTGCGAACAATGGTCCGACGAGGAAAAAATTACTTTATTGTTGCAGAATTTGGGAACAGAAGAAAATTCGAAATACACGAATTTAATCCTCCCAAAGAAGCTAGAAGAAATGACATTCGGCGAAACTGGAAATTTTGTCGAAAATTTTCGATAAAAGAGATAGCCTGTTTCATACTCGATACAAGTGTCTGAATATCGTTAAACAAGATGATGATTTTGTTACATACGTAGGTATGGTTAACGCACAGTGTGAAGCGTTTAAGTTGAAAGAGTTGTCAAGCGACATGTTCAAATGTCTAATTTTTGTGCACGGTCTAACGACACCAAGCGACAAAGAAATTAGAGCAAGAATCCTCTCGATCATGGAAAGAGATCCAGAGATTACGTTACAAAAAGTAACTGAAGAATGTCAACGAATGATAAACGTAAAAAAAGACACTACTCGGATTGAGGAGAAGAACATTTCGCGAGTACAAACTGTACGACAAAAGAAGTGGATACAAAAAGAAAGAAAAATAATATGCAGTGCCTGTGGAGGACAACATTGCAAGAAGGATTGCTACTTTAAGGATAAAAAATGTTATAATTGTGGGCGTGTAGGCCATAAAAGTTCCCATTGTCGGACAAAACAGAGAAATGAAAAAACAAAGTCTCAAGCAAAAGCGAACGTAGTTTTGTCTAAACACGAAATTGAGGAGGGTCAAAGAAGAAAATACCTCAATGTAAAAATAAATGGGCAGACCGTAAAATTATTACTCGATTCAGGAAGTGATATCTCTGTGATAAACGAGCTAACATGGAAAAAAAGACAGACAAAATTGCCAGAGAAAAAGGAAAAAGGCTCAAATTTCGAGGTGAATTAAAATGTACCGTTTTGTTCATGGGAAAAATTCACAAATCTAAAGTATATGTACTCCCTTGTTCAGAAAACCTTTTTGGTGCAGACTGGATAGTATTATTCAATTTGTGGGAATTACCAGTAAATTCTTTCTGTAACCAAGTGAACGTCAGAGAAAATTATATGACAAAGCAAACAGAAAAATTTATTACAGAATTGAAAAATGAATTCCCTCGTGTTTTTTCAGAAGGACTAGGTCTGTGCATAAAAACAGAAGTCAACTTTGAGGTGAAAGATAATGTGAAGCCAATTTTTAAACGGAAAAGAAAAGTTCCATTTTCGGCACTAGACTCAATAAATGAGGAGTTAGAAAGGTTGGAAAAAATTGGCGTAATTTCAAAAGTGGATTATTCGGATTGGGCGTCTCCAACCGTTTATATAAAAAAGAAAAACAAAAATCGGTGTGTGCTGATTTCTCGACAGACCTGAAAGATTGTTTAAAAGATCATGCGTACCGTCTCCGGAGGATATATTTACTAAACTGAACGGAGGTAGAGTGTTTTCAACGTTGGACTTGTCGAACGCTTACCTTCAATGAAGAAGGTTTAAAGTACCTGACAATAAATACTAATAAAGGGATTTTTAAATTAAATCATCTCCCATTTGGATTGAAGGTAGCTCCAAGCCTATTCCAGCAAATAATGGACACAATGTTGGCTGGTATGGATTATGCGACCACGACATTTTGATTAAAAGTGAAAACGAGACCCAACACAAAACGCATATTAGAGCAGTATTTCAGAGAATTGAGGAATACGGGTTCAAACTGAGTGCTGAAAAATGTGAGTTCTTCCTAAAGATGATAAAATATTTAGGGCAGATAATTGACAGCAAAGGAAGAAAACCGGACCCAGAAAGAGCTGAGGCTATAAAAAATAAGCCAGCACCTGATAATGTGGCTAAACTCCAGGCGTTTTGGGGATTGGTAAGCTATTATAGTATTTATATCCCAAAAATGTATGAAATGAGAGCCCCTTTAAACAATTTGATGAAAAAGGGCACAAAGTAGATATGGTCGAAAGAATGCGAGGATGCTTTAAAAAAAATAAAAAACTGTTTATTAGCAGATCTATCGTTGGCGCATTTCGACCCGAAGAAGAAAATGATTGTAGCAGCCGATGCTAGTAATGACGGACTCGGCACTGTATTGCTACATAAACTCGAGGCCGGATCTACGAAGCCCGTAGCACCTGCCTCGAGAACGTAGCCAAATTGAAAAAGTTTGGAACGAAATTATAGACCAAATTGAAAATTTTGGCAATAATCTTAAACAGTTAAAGAAGTTTCACAGATTCATATATGGAAGACAACTTACTCTGCAAACAGACCACAAGCCGCTGTTAACAATTTTTGGTTCAATAAAAGTTATACCAACTCACACGGCAAATCGACTACAGCGACTCTATTGAATTACAATTTCAGAATGGAATATGTGACTTCAAAAAAGCTAGGTCACGCCGATGGGTTGTCGAGGTTAATACAGAACCGCTGGAAGAAACAGTAATAGCGGCGCTGAGAGACGAAAGTGAATTGTCGGGTCTGTTATGCAATACCATTAAAGAACTACCGGTTACTCTAGATGATGTGAAAAAAGCAGCGGAAAACGATGATTTCATTAAGAAAATGAAAAAGCAAGTCTGGTTGAACGAGGAAACAAAAAAAGGAATGTGTGTCACCTTTTTCAATATGTGATCAGGTATTACTTTACATAGACAGAGTGGTAATGCCGTATACTTTACAGAAAAAATTCTAAAAGATTTTCACACTGGTCATCCAGGGATTTCGCGAATGAAATCTCTAATGAGAGGTTTCATGTATTGGCCGAGGATGGACCAGGACACAGGAAATGTGGTGAAACAGTGTCACCTGGCAGCAAGGGATCCACCTGTAAAGAGTCAACCATGGCCAAAGACAGATGTCCCATGGATTCAACTGCATATCGACTATGCAGGACCCATAAATGGATCGTATTATCTGATTGTGGTAAACAGTTTTACTAAGTGGCCAGAAATTAAGTGCAGACATCCAACTGCAACAAATACGATAAATGCCATTAGTGAAATTTTTAGTCGTTTCGGACTCCCTAAAATTTTAGTCAGCGACAACGGAACGCAGTTTACAGGAAGTGAATTCAGGAAATTAACAGCATTGTCCATCGAGTCAACACCAGTTTATCATGATCAAAGCGCAGAAAAACGTAGACTCAGTCGTGGAAAGAAGTCATGACAGGCTAGTCCGGCGAAGAAGCGATACTCACCCAGTATATACATATACTACTGCTACGTGAAGACCCGAGAGACGAGAGCCACAGAGGGTGAAGGTAAATAGACAGACAGACAGACAGACGTAGCCAATAAGAGTCACCGTGAGCGAGCACGTAGACTCCGTAAGAATACAGCGATACTTCAATACCAAAGACTGTATAGATATTTTGCTACTAACCCGTATTCCTGGAACTACTAACCTGCATTACCAGTTTGTATTATTACGTTAATACATTATTTTCCTATATTCATTCTTGGCGTTTGTTATTTTTTTGTTTATACCGGATTTCATCCGGAATCCACAACAATTGGCGACGAGGATATCGAACTCACACGGGAAGAAAAAAAAAAAAAAAGACAAAATTCTTCCTCGTCTTTTCGAACTCACACGGAAAAAAAAAAAAATCGTCGACACAACAACTTGGCGACGAGGACTTCGAACTCACAAGGAAGAAAAAAAAACAAAATTCTCGTCGACGACAACAACTTGGCGACGAGGAAGAACTCACAAAAAGAACAAAAAAAATTCTTCCCTCGTCAACTTGGCGACGAGGAAATTCGAACTCACACAGGAAGAGAACAAAGAAAAATTCTCCCTTGCCGACCACAACTTGGTGACGAGGAATTGGGACCTACACGGAAAGAAAAAAAATTCTCTCTTCTCACCACAACAGCTTGGGCGACAAGAATTTGCACTTCTCGGAGACTCAAAAGAGAAAATTGCCGTTTTTGCCAGTATCCACAACAACTGGGTAACAAAGAGTTACGAGGATTAAAATACGGAAAATCGAGTTTTTCGTAAGACTCTTATCATGGAGGATTTTAAAAGTATTTTAGTAGAACTTGTAAAATACCAAAATGAACAGCAAATACAACTTCAAGAAAGACAAAATGAACAGCAATTACAATTCCAAGAAAGAATGGAAAAAATATTACTACAAACGCAGAAGGAAAATCATGAAAGACAAATGCAAAATGAAGAAAGACAAATACAACTCCAGGACCTAATTGCAAAAGTAGCGAGTAATACACAACAACAAAATATTGAAAAAGAGGCGACTTTTTCCCAAGACGCAGTATGGAACACGATAGAAACATTCAAATACTCCCTAGAAGAGGATAAAAATTTCGGGGACTTTTTCAGACGTCATGAAGACATCTTCAACATCGATTGTCAAAACTGGACGGAAGCAAAGAAGTTACGACTATTACTCAGGAAATTAGGAACGGATGAATACACAAAATTTGTGGATTACATTTTGCCAAAGAAGACAAATGATTTAACGTTTGATGAAGCAGTTACATGCCTGACGGAGCTTTTCAGCCCGAAAACGTCACTTTTTCACAAAAGGTGGAAATGTCTTAACCTCGTAAAGGATGAAAATGAGGACTATTTTGCGTTCGCCGCAATCGTGAATAAACATTGCGACGACTTTATGTTGGTAGAATTAACCCCGGGCAATTTCAAGTGTCTTATTTTTTGTACAAGGGTTAGTCTCAGCAAAAGGATAGCGAAATGCGCAAAAGAATGCTTTCAAAACTGCAAAATGAACCTGGATTAACACTACTACAAAAACTATCGGAAGACTGCCAAAAATGTCTGAATATAAAGAAAGACTCGAAGGATATTGAGGAGTCAGGAGTATCACATATACGTAAGTTAAACAAAAGTTTACGTTTTTCACCCTCCCGGAAAGAAAAAAAAAAAATAATGAAAAAAATAAAAGAAAAAAAAAATAACAATGAAAAAAGTTAAATAATGACGAAAATCAAAGCAAATATAAAGCCCCCCCCCCCATCTGCATGTTATCGATGTGGAGGACTACACTGGAATAAGGATTGTCGTTTTAAATATAAAATCTTGCGTTTGGAAAAATGGGTCACAAGGCATCCCAATGTAGGAACAGAAAATCTAGTAGGATAAGAGCTACTAGAATGCATGACGAAGACAATACTAACATAAGGAAATATGTGGAAGTTGAAATCTTAAATAAAAAGATAAAATTGCAACTAGATTCAGGGTCAGATCTGACGATAATTAACCTACAAACATTGAGAAAGCTTAATAGACCAACCATGTTAGCCACACAGGAAATTGGTAAGTCTGTTACAGGAAAGCGTATAAAATTCGAAGGAGAAGTAATCCTAAATGTAAAACTTCACGGGAAAACAAGAAAGCTCAATATTCGTAATGAAAGATACAGAAAATCTGGTGGGCACGGACTGGATGCAGAAGTTCGACGTATGGGATTTACCTATCAGCTCTTTTTGTAAAAAGATAGAGTGCGAACCATCAGAAGCGACAAAGTTAAAGGAAGAATTACATAATCAATTTCCCGAGGTATTTTCGAGCAGGTTGGGACGATGTAACAAGTTTGCAGCCAGAATTGAATTAAAAGAAAATGTCCAACCAGTATTTAAAAAGAAGCGGAACGTGCCGTTTGCTACCATAGAGAAAGTCGACAAAGAATTAAAGAAAGCTTTGAAAAAATAATTAACAGACTAGGAAACGTGATGTACACAATACAAGGAGAAAAATTTACACACAGAAGACATATTGACCAAATACAAAAAAGACGGGTTGAAAATGATGATTTGAAGCTTTTGAGATTCAAAGACCACAAGAGGAGACAGAAATTAGAAGGACTAGCAGGAAAAGAAAAATTACAGAGCCTCTGATTATCGATCATAAAAAGGAAAAGATATTAACTCGCCCCAAAAAGGGATCTAAGGAGGGGGGTGTTGAGGAGTCCTCCCTATTTACACAAATGAACTCACATATACTACTGCTAAATGAAGACCCGAGAGACGAGAGCCACAGAGGGTGAAGGTAACAGACACAGAACGAACGTAGCCAGCAAACGAACGTGAGCGAGCACGTAGACTCCGTAAGAAATCATACAGCGATACTTCAATACCAAAGACTCTATAGATATTTTGCTACTAACCCGTATTCCTGGAACTACTAACCTGCATTACCAGTTTGTATTATTACGTTAATACATTATTTTCCTATAAGGCGTATTCCAAAAAGAATTGGTCAAGTCATATACGACATAAGAGGAGAAAAATTCCCTCGTAAATGACATTGGAATCGGTTAAGACCCAGACATACTACAGTGGTCGCGGAAAATACCGAAGAGATTCCAATGGAAGTCTTATATGACGCCTTTGATATTCCCGTGCCAGTGAGTCAACATTCGCCGATAGAGGTATCTCCGACCTCAAGCCCAGAGGTACCAGTGTGTCAAACGCCACCACTGCAAGGATAAATGAGGCGAAAAACGCTTAGAAAAAAAGTTAATCGTTTATGTCCAGACCCTAAGAAGAGTATTAAAGTATTAAAGTTAAAATTCACAGGAGAATTTAGCTCGGGGGGTGGTGATATAATGGAATATGCGTACACCTGTGTTCACCTTCACTGGAGTGTGATTGGCTGGTGTCCGTCATAAATATCGAGTCAGAGAGTTACGTCTATAACGACGCCCATTGGACTACGCCATTGATCTACACTTCTTAACTGCGACTACGCCGCGTACCAGTCGATTACTGCTACCATATTCTACTTGGTTATAGTAGCCAAAACCACTTAGCTACTTCGTTCAAATATATCCCTTTCCCGGACATATCAAGTAGTAACACCAAACTAGATATAACAGCATTATTCAATGCAAGGACAAATAATACATCTATAAATTTGCAAAGGGGATTCTGACGAGAAGAATTACCTGGCATGACACAGTAAACCAACTTTACTAATAGTAGACCTAGCAATCGATTCAATATAATCACTTAACTTCATGTCTGTGAAAAACGTAAGTTTGAGAAGGCACAAGGTATTGCGTCCCTGGAGTTTAGCATCAGCCATGCTGATGGCAGACAGAAATGGTTCTCTGTGATTAAATGAAAGCAGTTTTAGAGGCGTTAAAATATACAAGGCATTTCTTGCCCCAGTTCATCATTGACTGAAGGTCCTTTTCGTGAGCAGCTGCCATTTGAACTTTGACAGATCTGTCGGACTTGCTACTATGACAAGAGCAAATATTTGTGAAATAGTTGTCATCTTCATAAATACCTAATTGGGAACTTATGACATCGGAAAGATCGTTAATGAAGATCGCAAATAGCGTAGAACCTAAGATAGAGGCCTTGGGAGCCTTGCATTAATAGGAAATGAACTAGAAGCGTATCCATTCAACGCAACCTTCATTACACGATTTCTCAGGAACGATTGAAGTAGGCAAAATATTCGTCCAGATACACCGTAACCCATGTGTAGAAGGCTAGCACGACAAACCTTATTGAACGTCTTTGAGATATTTAGGGCCACAGCTTGAGCTTGGTCGTTCTTATCTAAAGATTGATAGACAAATTCAATGATGGCTGTTAACACGTCAGTGGTAGACCTGAAGAAACGGAATCCATATTGTTTATCTGAAAGAAAGTCGTGTGAAGTAAGATGCTTAACCAATTTAGTCTTCTAATATTTTGCCAAAAAGATGCAAGATACTAATAAGGCGATAGTTCGAAGAGCTTGATGGTTACTCAGAATTCTTAAAGACAAGAAAGTTGGAAAAATAAGTAGCGAGATATTTATTGTAATGTTTGAAGCCAGTTCAAGAGGACAATTGCATGGATACCATTAAATCAATCAGCTTTGTGAGGGCCTATTTTATAAATAATAGCAGAAACAATGGACGAAGTTATACCCATATCACTTAATAGAGACTCTATTCTAGGGAGGAAATGAGACAGATATACTCCAGATGAGTCGAGAGTTGATTGGGAATTTTCTGTCAAAACCTTCTGCTTTATTTGTAGTAGATGACAACACTTCTGAGGATTTTTGATTGTTCAGTACACCATTGCAAAGTCACCAGCAATCTCTCGAACCAAACTTGTGAGAGGCTATACGGTATCTCATAGCCGGAAGAAGTGATACCCGTGGGTTATAGCGGTTGAACAGGCAGGAGATGATTGTGGTTTCACTTGGCGCGAAAGCTTCGATGCCGGTTTTCACTCAGGAAGAGACCTCAGTTGCGCATTTCACAAAAGGATAATTAAAAATATTAATCCGAAGAGCATCGCGAAGGAAATCACGAAATGAGTCCCAATCAGAAAGATGTTCTGTTAATAGAGGGTTCTAGCCTAATGAGAGCGGAAAGGTAAGGAAGAAATCAAGCAGGGGAGCGTTTCCGCCAGAGTTACTAGGGAAACGCGTAACTGAAATGAAATGCATATCACATGTCGGAAATTGTGCAAAAGTTGACAAATATCGTTGTCTCTCAGGATGATATTTTAAAATTGGTTATATTTAATAGATTTATTTTATGATACACGAAGGAGTGTGAATATAAAATTAGGAAACGAACTCTTATATACACACAGGTTTTTAAAATTTGAAATTTTTGTTATCTCCGAATAACAAAAGATAGAAAAAAAGCAGCTACAAATTTTTTTCGTGAAAATAGGCTTTGGATGTGATTTGAAATTATTTTACTATACGCAGCTTCAGATCCAATTTAATAATAATAGTTAAATTGTGCTTTCATTTTGTGTACTTCGAATTAAATATATTGTTTTTAATTGATAGCTATTTTACAGATCGTTGTGAAAGATTTTCATTTTTTAATTCTTTGCACTGAAAAGGTGAAATGTCGTGCATATAACTAATCTTCTCTATGCATGACTTGGAATATAAATGACCAAGTGAAGGTACGTTAGTGAAAATAGACATGTGCATTATTTCTCATTGAATAAAACCCATTTGTCAGAAAGCATTGGAAAACTACAGAATAATTCCATTGAATTTTATTAGTTAAGCAGTTTAAAATCCAAAGTTTAGAGCATTAACATTGCTTATGAGTGCAATCATCAATGGGTGCTTCACTAACGTGATCTTCTGTTGACGGTAATTTAATCTACAAAAAGTGGAAAGGAGAAAGTGAACAGAAGAAAACAAACTTGAACTTTATAGGTCACAAGGTAAATAATTTGTTCACTTAAATAATTTCACTTCCTTCCATCCGTAGAAAGAATTCTCCTCCCGTAAGTTATCTAAACGTCATGAATGTGCCTTTCGTCAAGCGACGCGAAAGGTTATGACCTGCTTTGTTTTATTTTCAAATTACATTTTTTCGGCCCAGAAGCTAAGTTAAGCTTGGTTCAAAATATTTTAAATAAACAGTATAATTTCTGCTTTTATTAAAATCAGTTTTGAAAAAATGATAATTGATTTTTAAAAGAATATCAAAGTGATTTTAATCCTTTTTATCAAATCGAAAAAAATGATTGAAAATGATTGATTATCTTCTTTTTTTTTTTTTTTTTTTGAAAAAAAAACAATATTTTAACGAAAATTTCAGACGTGCTAGGAAGGATTAAAAAAATGTAAAAAAAAACCCCCAAAATACTTTGATCTTTTCCTCTTTTAATAATATGAACATTAGACGATAAAATTTTGTTTTCGTCAAGTTCGGTTCTTTTTTTTTTTTTCATCATGCTCTTTTGTTTACATTTTCGTGGGTGAGTTGTCCCCTTTTCATTCTCACGATGTGTCTTAATCGTGTTTTCAAATTGATTTTATTAAAAAACAACTGTATTTTTCCCATTTTCGATCCCGTTAGAACCACCACAAGGTAATTTTATGTAGTCCTGTGAAGTTTTGTTGAAATCGGCTAAAAAAAGTAGGAAATTCGATCCAACATATAAACGTTACAGACACACACACACACACACACACACACACACACACACACAATCTGCGTTTTATAATAAGTAAGATTACTGTACTGCATATCAATGGTGATTGCTCATAAAACGTTATTTCATGAAGTTTTACATTCTAACGGAACAGAGGTAAAAAAAAAAAATACTAAAAGCCAATAAACAGTTGGAATAATCTTGCATGTTTGGTCTAATGGGTAGAGAAAATAGACAGATCCTGAGCAAGTGATGTTCCTTTTAAAAATCCAATGTAATCTTGGTCTCGTTTTGAACTCATTTTTTGTCATTTTCATGATTAAGTCCGTACTCAATATTTTAGCGAAATATTTTGACTTGGTAAAGAATAGGATCGACGTAACATTTAAAGTGACAGTGGAGAAGAGAGAGAGAGAGACACACACAGACAGACAGACAGACATAACTTTAAAAAAGACCAATACGAGCTCTTCACTCTCTATCAATGTAATCCTCATTCTGCCTATGAACTTGATTAGTAGCTAAGAGTGTTGCAGGTATTTTATATCAGAGGTGGGAGCAAAGAAACATAACGCTAAGCAAAGCGAATTTAGTGTTTATATTTGGAGGTTCCGAACATGAAAATGAAGCGGGAAAGATATGCATGCTTGTATTGTTCTATTAAACAATGCCATGGTCTTTGTGTTTTCTTTGATGTACTTTATCAAAATTCCACACTATTTTAATTTTCTTTTTCTGAGAGCCGTTTCTCTTTAGGACGTTGGCGATCATGGGTCTCAACAATTTCCTGACCTTTGTAGCTCTTAATAAATTTTGTTTCTTTGTTATCTCGCCTAAACCGTGTTCTACCATCCATTTACTTAAGCTAGCTAGGTAGGTTGTGCGTTGTTTATCTCTGTCCCTCTTGTTTTTAATCTTTCTCGTGAGTATCAAATTTTCCACGCCCTCTTTCCTTATTATGTGCCCTAAAAATTTCAATTGTCTCTTACTGGTATTAAGTAAGTGTCCTTTTTGTCTCCATTTTCTCTAAAACTACGTTGTTTCTCAAGTGTTCGGTCCATGGTATTCTCAGCATTCTTCAGTTGAACCACATTTCTACTGCTTCAAGTCTCCTCTTCATCTGTGAGAGGATTGTCCAGCATTCACTGCCATATAAGACAACTGATATAACGATATAACGTAACACTTCTGTACTCTTTTCTTTGTTTCTATCTGGGATGTTTTGTAAGAGGAAAAACTTAAATTAGAAGGCGCATTGGCATAGCGAAAGGTGCTTTCCAAAAGCTAAGCAAAATATTAGGAAACAAAAAACTTTCGTTAGAAGCAAAGAAAAGAGTACAAGTCTTCTTGACAGACTGCATGGTTGTTAGCAGAAGAAATACAAAAGGATTCCTTTCTTCTTGATTTCCTACACCACTTTCTATCGAAGTTCTTGTGTCTGCTATCAGTACAGTGTCATCTGTAAATCTTATATTGTTAAGATTAAGGCCGCCATCAATGAATCTTGGTAGGACTTCTAATGCTTTCACAATCACCTCACTCTATTGGTTGAATAAATCCGGTGAGATGACAAATCCTGGTCTTACACCCCTTTCTATTTTTCTATATTTACTGAATTCATGTTCTATCCGTATGCAGGTGGTTTGCTGACAATATTGATTCTGTATTATTCTATTTCCAAATATGTCAAGCTTACCTACCCGTCCCAACTGTTCTTTGTGACGTACTTTATCAATTGCTTTTGCCTAATCTATAAAACATTGGTACACTTCCTTTTCATTTGTATTGCTCTTTCTGATATAATTATAAACATAAATATCGAATTCCTTATTCCAGTGTCTTTAACGAAGTCGCACTGTTTTTGTCCTATTTATATCACCACTGATGTATATTTCATTTATTATATCTGTAATCTTGCCTCTGCTGAAATTATCTAAGGCTGACAGCATCTCTATTCAGCTTGATTCAATTTGGCTAATGCTGATTTCCCTTCAGATTTTAATATTTCTGGTCTTTCATTATTTCTGAGTATTTCCAGTTGTTCTCTCGCCGTGGAAGAGTTCTCCGTTGTATTCGTTCCATCTCTGAAATATTTTTCTTTCTCTGATATCGGCGTTCTGTCCTTGGATTTTATGCATCTTGTTGATGAGTACGACTTCTATTCTGTTAGCTCTTTTATGTTTCTACGCAAATAAAGATTTGTGATACTCATTCTTTTTATCTCTGTACATTTTTCGTTGAGTAATTCCTTTTAGCTTGCCTGCATTTGTTCCTAATTTCTTTGCGAAGTATCCTATATTGTGTGCCGTACCTTGGCATTGTTTTTTGTTTCCTTTTCATCATACTGAAAATTTAATCTATCATAGAATCCTTTTTCTTTGTCTATTTTCCTTTGAGAGGATCTCGAATGCTGACGTTTCTAAAGCTTCTCTTAATGTGTTCCACTACAATTTTCCATTCTCATTTGTCCATTATGCTTTTAACACTGTCAATATATTTCTCCTTCGAATTTTGGATGGTGATCGATACTGCAGACGGTACATGGGTAGGTTTTGCAATGTAAAACTGTATTCCTGAATCGATTATTGATAATTATATAGTCAATTTGGTTTTTCAGTTCTCCATATATATCTTGGGTGTTTTTGAAAACATGTGTTGGATATTTAACTGTTAAAAAAGATAATAGAAATCCAGTTGTATTTGATTGAATCTTGAGCTTTTTTCTATCTCAGATCGCATTAATTCATACACGAACTAGAGTAAATAAATTGACGTTCGATCGGTAATATGTGCTCTGGCAGTTAATCATTAAATCACTATGAAAGAGCTGCTGACAATTTCACAGTTCAATCTACGTGCTTCCCAAAATCTGACCCAGTGAGTGAACATCATGATTTTAGGGGTGAATCGTTTTGTTCGAAGCCAGAAATTTTCATCACACACACACACACACATATATATATATATATATATATATATATATATATATATATAAAAATAAGCACTTTAACTATAAAAAAGATTATCATACACTATCATATTTTGTTTCCGTCAATAAAAGAACCACCTGCCTTCATAACTGCTTTACAAATTCTTCCCAAGCATTCTTCAAGCACTGAGAATACTCTTTGGGTATTCTCTTCAAACTTTCCTATTCAATTCATCCCATACTAATTCAATGGAAGAGAAGGCAGGAAATTGAGGCGGACAAATCATAATTTTGTTCCTTTTTTGGACTCGAGATAATTTTGACATAATTTAAAAGGGTGTTTTGTATCGTCGCCTTGTTGGAAAGCGATTTTCCCCAATATGCGTAAACCAGAAAGTATAGCGTATCTCTGCAAAATCAAATGATATCGTTCTTTTTTTCATGATTCCATTCACCTGAATCAAATTCCTAGATATCTCTCCCCAAAACAGCCCCACACCATAAAAAACCCACTGTCATGCTAAACTGTTAGAACTACATATTCATCATTCATTATTTCTTTTGGCTTTCTTCTCACCTCTTAGTCCCAAAAAATTCAAATTTGGACGCGGTTATCCACAATATATTTTGCCACTATTTCAATGTCCATTTGTTATATTTTTCTGCTTTTTCAACTTCCGTAATAAGGGTTTCTTGATGGCTATGCACTCCTGAGGTAGATACAAAACAGACTATGTAGCTATACTTATATATGAACAAAATTTGAAGCTTTAACAGAGTAAGACATAAATTTGTGCAAAATGTTCGTTCTGTTTTGTTGTTAGATAGTATTAACAGTCTTTAGTTTTAACTACACCGTTAGAAAGGTCGATTTGATTGTATTGCAATAGTTGTTAGATTATCGCGCCCTGATTAATTTTGGTAATATAGATCCCTGTCAATTTACAGGCGGCGCGAGATTCGAAAGACTCAACCTCTTTGTGGGCGACTTTTTATAGCGAAAAGATGTATTCTTTTCGCTCCTGCAAAATGTGAGTAATCAACTTACAGACATTTAAAGTAGCTTTGAACTTTTCACATTTCATTTCATTTCTCATCTTTTCTTTTTGTAAAATGTCCTGACAATATATTTGTTAATATTTCTGTGTTCAAATACTATAGCCTTATTATTCCTTTGGATTTATACGAGTTCATCAAAATTGTTAGCGGGTCAAATGTACCAGAATAATATAACTTCTCATCAAAAGAACAAAGTGGTGACACCAATGTGATGTTCTCCTGGATATATAATTAAAAAAGACATTTTGAAAAAGGACATTACTTTAAAAACATAAAAAATAAAATTTTCCTTACGCCTCAGAGCAACATGTGCGTAGAATGTTGGCAGACTGCTATAATTACTACCCACCAACCGAGTTAGGGTCACTTCACAGCTTAATCCTTTTCTTTCATCAGTGGTTATAATAACCTAATATCGCATTCTTCTTCCATAGCAATTAACATGGAAGCACCAATTGAAACCACACTATCGTTACAGCTACCCCCTTTCAACTCACTGGATATACAGACATGGTTCGCCCAATTGCAAGCCATTTTCACGGCAATAAGAATAACTTCGCAAAAGGCGAAATTCACTTACGTTGCCGAAAAGCTTCCAACAAAAGTCGCTCGCGAAATTCTCGACTTTTTAAACTTTTAAAGAGAATCCATACGACATACAGAAACAAACAATATTACATTGGATTGGCGATTACGAAGAAAAGAAATTGTCAAATCTTTTTAGCAATGTCTTCATTAAAATAGTACACCTTCTCATCTTCTGAGACACATGAGGAGATTTTTCGAGCCCCACTTCTTGCTGGGGAATTTTTTGCGGCGACTATGGCTGAACAAGCTGCCGAACCACGTGACCCAAATATTAATCCATTAGTTGGAAGATGCCGACCTGGATAAACTGGCAGGAACCACTGATAAAATTTGCCAAAACGCAAACACACACAATGTCAATGCCATCCAGAATCCGATTAAATTACAAACAGACCAAATCCAGAAACTCCAGTCGGCCATAGCTAACCTTACTGAGCGAGTGGAAGCCATGTCAATGAGATCAGGACACATCCTGCGTTATCACGAGCAAAATTCCAGACGAAACAAACGTAGAAGCCGACACGGTTCGAAATCCCGCGTACGCAACACCGGAATATGTTAGTCTCATCACAAATTTGGTACTAATGCTAGAGTGCACAAAACCCTGTACATTCGTACCACCGAACCAGGGAAACGCATATTCCGATCAGTAATGACGACGATTGCGTCCGGATATTTGAAGTTGTCTATTTTACATTTGTGACTCGTGTAACGGATATGAATTTTTAGTCGACACAGGCATCGAAATTAGCGTTATTCCTACGACAACAAGAATAATTTAACACCAGTTCTGCATAATTCCAAGAAGCGAACGGTACAAAAATTAATACATACGGTGGAAAAATCACATATGTTAAATGTTGGTATTCGACGTAGTTTTTCGTGGATTTATCTACAAGCAGATGTGAAGACAGTTATACTATGAGCAGACTTCCTCACAAATTTCAACCTATCAGTGAGCATGGCTACCAAGACACCGATAGAAAATGAAACGCAGCTAAAAGTCCATGGAATGCCTTCCCGATATCTTTCAACAGACATCAACTCGGCACTACCACACAAGATTTTTCGCGAAATTCTTCGTAAATTTCCAGGTATTACAACCCCATTCAAGCACAGTAAACTGCTAAACGCCACATTCAAACGACAGAACAATCGACCCATTGTACCCCGCGGAGACTCAACCCGGAAAATACAAGATGTCAAAGGAAGAATTTCAGCACATGTTGCAGCTAGGAATTCGCCCTTCCAAGAGACAGTGGTCATCTCCGTTGCACATGGTACCGAAAGCAGATTCTTCTGCCTGGCATCCGTGTGGCGATTTCGGACGACTAAAGAGGTGAACATTCCGAGATTGCTATCCTATCCCGCATTATTTAGCGGCGGGATTGATTTTCACTAGACTTGAATTAATCAAGGCCTACTAACAAATCCGTCGAAGAAAGCCATATACCAAAGACTGCTATCACCACCCCTTTAGGTTTATTCGAATTCACCAGATTGCCGTTTGGTTTAAATGAAGCGGCCCAGTCTTTTCAAAGATTGATAGACGAAGTATTAAGTGGTTTATCTTTCACTTTCGCATACACCGACGATGTATTAATAGCAAGCAGAAATATGAACGAATACATGGAACATCTTGTTTTTTGAACGCCTGCAGTATTTTGGGCTGAAGATTAATGTCGATAAATGCATGTTTGGTGTAAAAAGAAAAAAAAACTTTCATTTGTAGGATGTGTCCTACAAATGTGTTACAGTAGACGAAAGAGGAATATCATCTCCACCTGAGAAGATAGTTGTTATAAAAAATTTCCCATAACCAGAGTCAACTCGTCAACTCCGAAGGTTTATTGGTATGAACAATTGCTATCGAAGATTTTTGCCACACTGTTCATCAAAGTTAGTTCCACTGACAGGCATATTAAAAAAGCACTTAGAAAAAGAATGTAAAAGTTTTACTTCAAGGTCATGCTTTAGATGCTTTTCACGAAGGAAAGAAAGCTTTGGTGAAGTTCGTAAAACTTAATTACCTAAGTGATGATGAAAACGCAGTGCTATCGTTAACAACAGATGCCTCATCGAACGCTGCTGTCACCGTTTTACAGCAAAATAATAACGGAGAAAATAAAAGCTAAATTCCTCACAGATGAAATATAGCACATTTTCGAAAGAACTTGTCGCTATCTATTTAGCTATTTCGAAATTTCCGTTATATTTTAGAAGGACGCGAATTCACGGTATTTATTGACAATAAGCCACTCACTTATACCCTCTACAGCAAGCCCACAAATATCCACCACATGAAACAAGACATCTCGAACACATTTCACAATTTACTTCAGACCTACAATGTGTGAAGAAAATATTGTTGCAGCCGCACTTTCCCATACTTCCATATCCTCAAGTTTAAGCTACAAGACTATCGCCGAGGAACAAAAGAAAAAAACCCCAAAAAACTCTACACATTTGAAAATTAAGGAAGATACTTCACTGCAACTTAAAGTTTACCTATCTTTTTAGGACTTTCTTATATGCCAGGAAAAATGGTTACCTTTCGACCTTATATATTTCCATCGTTACGTAAAAAATTTTCAATCAGCTTCATCATTTTCACATCCTGACACAAATCAAAGCAAACCACAGACAACATTCCCTCATCTAAAATTTTAATACCTCTAACAATAATAAAAAGGGGTCGCATTGTACATTGAACACGACATTTAAAGAAACAAATAAAAAATCAGATTTCATAAGAGAATCTTCTTCAAACTGTGGTAGTGGTGGTGAGAGGAATATTGTTGTTTTACAACCCCCTGATTAATAAAATCACACTGCGGCAAGATTTTGGAATTATCGCCCCCTGACAATTTACAGGCGGCGCGAGATTCGAAAGACTCAACCTCTTTGTGGGCGACTTTTTATAGCGAAAAGATGTATTCTTTTCGCTCCTGCAAAATGTGAGTAATCAACTTACAGACATTTAAAGCTGCTTTGAACTTTTCACATTTCATTTTTCATCTTTTCTTTTGTAAATTGTACTGACAATATATTTGTTAATATTTCTGTGTTCAAATACTATAGCCTTATTATTCCTTTGGATTTATACGAGTTCATCGAAATTGTTAGCGGGTCAAATATACTAGGAAAATATAACTTCTCATTAAAAGAATATATACCCGATACAGTGTACATCTTTTAAATTGTCAGAATATATTTTTGGTTTCACGTTTTTATCACTGAACACGGAAAAATAAGTAATGTTTTCGGTAAATTACAATTCTTATATTTTAGGAAACAGAAATTTAACTCAAATCCATGTATTTAGATTTTTACAGAACTCTCTTAATGTAAAAATAACTTCCATGAAAACTGCAAAAGTCATTTAGTTTTTGCTAAGAGAGATAAAGTACAATGGGACGAAATTCCCAAAGAAACTGAAAATGGCAGAAGATAAACAAAACAGTGAAGTTAAGACAAAACACCGAGAGAAATATTAGTAGAAACTAAACCCAATAACAGAAAAGTACAAAAATATGGACAGTCTATAATCGAAATATTTACTAAACCAGATAAGAGAGGTACTAGGATATTTAGACCACAAAACAAGTTGATGACATTACATAAAGATTACCCAATAGATAACGCCGATAGACTGTATGTGAAAAGGTAACAGACAAGAGGATTGCATCGATTAGAAGCACGGTATATGAGGAATACATAAGTAGAGTAATGACGTAAATTTAAAATAACGAAAGCTTCAACTCACAGGAGGAAAATTTAAGATCAAAAACACAAAAACGAGAAGCAAAAATGGGAAGGAAAACAACTCCATAAACATTTCAGGAGGCAAACAAAAGAAATTACAAATAAACAATATTGGCATAGATGCAACGAGGACATTTCGAAACAGAAACTGAATAACTATTAATGGCGGCTCTAAATTATTTTAAATCTTTTCTGAGTAGATATATAGATAATAATGGAAATAAAAAAAACTGTGAAAAAGCATCCAACTACTTATAAAGCCATCCAAAAGTTTTCAGGTAATGAAACGTTCAGTGGTGATTGTTTGCTATTACGTGATTTCCTCATCATTAGTTTTATTATTTTCGTATATGTTCCTAAAAAGTTCATTTTCTATAATAGATAACCACATTAGATAGAAGATATTTTGAAAAGAATATGGCTGAGATTTTATGTGTAGTCAAGCGTGATTTGTCTAATTGAATTCCATCTTAATAATTTGCTTGTTATAAACAAAGAAAGTCTGACGGACAAAAGAAGTAATTGAGAAGGCAAGTCAAAGACGTAGTATTATATGAGAGAAGAAGCGTTTCCCTGTCAAAAAATAAATTCAAATCTGTTGGCAATTTTCACCCCATTTATCATGTAACACGCTGCTTTTTAATGTCGCGTGAAAAAATACCAAATCACTAAGATTTTTTCTTAAATCATGCTGTTTGTATGGTTTTTAGAACAAAAACTCGTCTCGAAAAGTAATTAATTAGCAGTCTGAGGAGGAATAATAATATAGATTCAAAATATTTAGCACAAATATTTACTTAGGGAAGACAGCAAATATTGAAACTAGCTTTTGAGGTACACTAATTACGTTAGCATCTTCGTGTTCTGCAATGAGGGTATAGGTAAAAAAGGCACTTTAACTGTACGAACAAGTATCAGAAACCAAGGTCAACCACGACAAGTCATTCGATTTAAGGTTAAAGTACTTAAAAGGGAGATTCTCTCCCGGGACATTAATCTGGACAGGTGAACTTGTCCACATTCTTCGAGTGTAGTTTGAAGCTGATCTTTACAAATGAAGAGTAGGCAAAGGTCGGAGCATCGGGTCAGAACGGGCTCCTTGATTATCCTTGAATGAAAAAATGAAAGTGTGCTGCAACGAATATTTTTCCCTAGTGATACTTTACCAGATTCTTACTTTACCTGAAAATCGTATGAAGGCACTTTTTACTTTTGTTCTAAGGGAGGGGCATATCTACGATCAGCAGCAAGATCTATATACAAAGACCGTGCAACAGAAGCATGAGGGTGCGCATCGAGGTTGATTTTCATCTACTGCCTGTTAACAGATGGAACTGAGCGCGGTTGAGAGAAAAGCAGTTCTTCGGTTACTGTTCTCAGGCTTTACGTCAGTTTAATTTCACGCCCAAGAAAAACATTTTATTGGGGATTAACGGAAAACCCGTTTTGGGACCGCTTTGGAGAGATTCAGTTTGTCAGCAGGTGAACTCCGTTCGATATGATCGTTTGGTGCTAATTACCTCAACAATTCATCTGGCTATTGGATCGGAACGCATTGCATTTTAATGATTTAGGCTTCAGGGCTAGTACGGCAGGAATACCTGATTGTAATCAATACGACACTCTTTGGGAGGAAATAGCTGAGTACATTTTCTGCTCTAGTTACTAGTTTCGCTTGCTTGGGGATTATGTTATTGAGCTCGCATGTAATCCGAAAATATTTGTGTTATCTGGGGAAAAATGTAAGGTGCTTCTTATAATGTTGACTCTAACTAGAATGGTTGTGTGAAACACTCAACTGGAGACAATCTACGCGAAAAGAACCGTTCTTATACCGATCTGATTATTTGCTCCATGTATCAACTTAAGAGTAAAGATCAGATCTGATAGAAAAGAATTAAATCCCATAGATTTCAGCAAACTTTGGGTGAAAGTGGTGAGCTTGATGTGCATAAAAGAGCTTTTTGTGCATATGTATTGCAAAAGAGCACAGTTAAATAGAGAAAAATCTAATGGCCCAGAATAAAATTTGTGAGTATCAAAAACTGGAATGAGAATATCGAACAGGGTCAGAGGCTTCGTTCACTCATCTCGCTAAGAATACATTTTAACTAATTTAAAGTCAAAATGTATTCTTAGCGAGATGAGTGAACGATTTCAATTGATGAGAAGGCCACAATCGATGAAAAGCGTCCGGAATTGGCCACTCAGAAAGGTATCGCCTTCTATTAGGACAATGCCAAACTTCATGTCCCTTTGTAGATCAAGCAGAGATTGATGTTCTTCTACACTCGCCGTGCTCACCTGACTTTGCACCTGAGTATTACCACGTATTCGACCCCTAAAAATTGTGAATGGAAAGAAATTCAGTGTGTGTGTGTGTGTATATATATATATATATATATGGAACTTAAGCGAAATTCAGTGCTTCTTCATCAAATTTATTCAATTTAATTGATCATAATGATAATTGAATGGCAATGAGGATAACAATGATGAAAAATTATTAATAATGTTCATAATGATATTAATATTGATGGTAAAAGTGGAAAAATAAGAATGATGATAATATGTATTTATATGAAAGTGGGTCAACAGATATGACGTGTGACACGTAGTTATTAACTTATTTTTGATCTGAAACTTTCACTGTATAATGATTGAATTATGATTCATGGACAATCGTTGGGTTAATTGCGTCTACAAAACCTGATATTATGTTGAAAAATAGATATTAATGTTTGAAAATAAATGTTTCTTTTTCCTGATTAGCTTACATAGGCGTGTCTGATCCTTTTCGTCTAAGGAACGCTTGAAGCAAAAAATACCAAAGATCTACTCGAAAAGCATTTCAGAGTTGCTGTTGATTTGGTGAATTGGGAACGTAACTGTTCCCTAATGGGTTAATAAATAAAAACTAGAAACTTTAAAATTTATAAAATAAACTTCTTGATCAATTAATTTGAAAGTGGAAACAATAAAATAGACAAGATGAAGCAAAAAGTCGGTAGATTTTGCATAAAAAGAACAAGAAAAATAATAGAAACCAAACACTGTAGCAAAAATTTGATAAACGAAAAACACTTAGGCAGTTCCTATTGTGAGATTTTTAAGACCCTTTTGAAACTGGACAAGAGAAGAACTCTGAAATATGGATCACAAAAACGAAAGCTGAAAAATACATGAATATCTGCAGTCAAGAAACGGTTGACTGTAAAAAGGAAAATGGGATGAAAAGGAAAAGACTAATCAACATTCAGGACTTATCGGATATGGGGACTACACATGGCAGAGTTAGCAAAGAATAATTATGACAGCCCAAAATGTATATGAAAACTAACAAGAGGACAAATAGGAAAAAAAAATCTGATAACGGAAGACAAACACCCATATGGATATTTCAGAAGACAAATTGAAAGACGTGCCAATGGAATGATATGGACATGATTGCAAAAAGAGAGAAAATGAACTACTGTTAATGACATCATAGAATAATTCTATAATAATATAAAATAAAAAATAAAAATAGTACATAAACATCAAGATACAGAAGAATAGAAAATGCAGATTATACGGCAACAGATATGAAACAATCACCTACATAATAGATACAATGTGTTCAGAAAGAGCCCCCAAACATGTATAACTGGATAGAAGGGGTGATTTACTATGAACTGTGCAAACAACTGTTATTTAACTATAGAGACCAATGCACAAATCAGAATCTGTCTTAGAGAATGACAAAAACAAAAACAGATCACCCAACCCAGGAGAGAAGTTCACTTGAACAAGAAGAAAGACTGTGTTAGTTAATGGAGTTTGCTATACTTGTAGATCAGGGTTTATTCAAATTAAGCAAAATCTGGATAAGAACCATGCTAGAAAACTGAAGAAGTTATAGGAATATGTTTGACTATTGTTGTGCCAGTTGAGGTAATAGGAATGGTATTGAAAAAACTAGCAAGAAGGGTGGAAGAATTAGAAATCAGTTGAAGACTCGAAACCATCCAAGCAACGGCTCTACTGAAAATAGCTTGAAGTTTTAGGAGAGTGTTGGTATATTGAGACTTACTACTCAATTTTAGTTGGTACTGGCGTCAAAACTCAATGACGATTATTTGCATGATATAAGTAAGTGATTACGATTACGATATTAAAGATTAAAGTAATGAAGATAAAATAATGATAATTATCATAAAATGTTTAAAATTACTTCAGTAATTCGTTTTCACACGCGTACTCATACAAATGGGTGAGCAAACTTACATACACAACCATACTAGTTTTCCAAAAGTTAAGAAAACCTTTAAACATGTTCAATTCTTTGTTGACAAGATTGGTTTATTTTATTTAATAATTGAAACTTTTGTGTTTCTATATAGTTGTCTCGTGCATATTTGTCACAACAGTTATCGAAACAATTTTCTTATAATCTGCGCTTAGCGTTGATGACAGGCTCTAGTAGAAAATATTGTTATAAAAATAGAAGTGTTGTTTTTAAAAACATTTTTGTAGTTAGATATCACGTCTTAGCAGTATGTATATTTTATAAATGAGACAGTGTTTTCTGATTCAAGAGTTCTGGAACCTAAGTTTTGTCATTTTCTAATATTAGCAAATTTATGAAAACAACTCGTAGCATACTAACAGAATTTAACTTTCTCTGGTTTGTGAAGCTACCCACCTCTGCAACTAGTTGCACAAAGATATAGAGCCCACGTCGTAGAATTTCTGTGCGGCGGATCGAGCGAGAGGCAGGCTCACAGGCAAAAGAAAAACACAACTACAAACTTGGGTAGGACGAAAAAGGAGGGAGGGCGTGTGACCTTTTGTGGATAATTAACTCTGGGCTGATTCTCGGCTGGCAAAAAAAAATATCTTAACTAACAATGTCCGGCTGCTAATGTGTCGCTCTTCGTTGTTATTTGCTCCGGCCTGAATCAACCTTCCTCGAACCTAAACTAAGTCTCTCCCGAAACCCAAAGCGCTCCCGTATATATGCAGAGTCCTCTTTCATCATTTCCGGGCAAGGGACACCCACGAATAAACCCATAACTTTTTCATGACCATTTCTCCCTTTGAAGAAAGTGAACATAAAAATATTTCCTAGCCTAGCTGACTCCGATCCAGGGACATTAAATTCAGACCCTTTTAAGTTTTGACCAGAGCCGGTCTTTTAACTATCTTCGTATTTTGACAAGTACTTAACACTTATCTACCCTTTTGGCCATATGTCCAAAACATGTTTTTATCTAGATTCCCAATCTAGTCATTGGGTCTTGAAGTTTGATACCCAGGTCAAATCTAACTAATCTTCATATGTGTGCGCGCGCACGCACACACAGATGTGTGGGTGTATATATATACACACACACACACACACAGATGTGCGGGCGCACACACACTCACGCGCGCATATATCCAACTCATAGTGTCACACACCTCCCCCAATCATCTTTGTCATTTATTTCATAAATTACACAATGAATTCAACAACACTGAGACACTATGCCTCTCCCTCTGCACATTATGTCCCTGCTCGGGCGTCCCCGAAGAGAAAACAATAATGTACAGGTCACAAAAACAAATTACCACAGAATTTACAACAATTATCGCCACTCTTCAGGGGTGGACAACAGGTTTCAACAATACAATATGAGACTATGTATCTCAACTCGGCCGAGAAAAAAAAAATAAAATTTTTTTTTTTTTTTTTGGTTTCAGTTCTTCCACTTTGCTTTCCTGTGAACAATTTTGAGGGGCTCCTGACTCATTCCTATTCCGCAATTCAGGAGGGCTTTTCGATTCACCTCCAACATCATTCAATTTTTCAACATTTCGCCCCCCAACAAAAAACACAGGGGAATTTTAACCACCCCTATCCAAATATTTTTTATTTTTCGGCTTATCTCCCCCTTTTCCTTACTTTTTTGGGAACATCTTAATTTCCGCAGTTTTTTCGGTGTCGTAACAGGAATAATGTTTTTGGAAAGCATTGTGGAATTCTTTCCTCCACCAGGGATCTTCACTTTTACCCACTTTACAAAACAACAAACTCTCTCCCTGTTTTTTTTACTGAGTATTTTTTTCTTTTTGACTCTTTTTTTTCTTTTTTCAATGGTTTTTTTTTTTTTTTTTTTTTTTTTTTTTTTTTTTTTTTTTTTTTTAGTCATTCATTTTTGACGCCTAGTTGTAGCAGCTTTGTAAGTGGTGACTCCACTGAGCATGCAGTGTCCAATTGGTCCATAATTGGGAAAATTACACTGTCTTTTGTTTCCTTGGTCCCTGCTATCCTGACTGACATTCCATCTTGGTCCTTTTGTCTCTTTTCTGGCATATTTCTCATCCTACACCTTATCAACCACTGCCTTCCCCCGGATTATCAATATCACTACAATTACAATTACGACTATGGCACACACCTAGTGACGACCAGGCTATGGTGCCTGCGGGTTGATCGTACCATGTAGGAATTTCCTTTCCCACAGTCTCCAACTTATACACCAGCTTGTGTAGATTAATGTTATCTACGTTTTCCAGAAGCTGGGGCAATTTAGCCATAGTAAAGTTGGGCAATTTTTTCACCAGCGGTTCCCACAGGCCCGCCCACCTGCTAGAAGAGACGTTTGAGAGCAAGGAAAGAGTCCCTAGTTTCAAATTCCTCCTCCGCCTGATAATAGGGCGGTAAGGTGGTGGACCCCCCGGATGCTGAGCAACCCATAGGCAAACTGATAACAGTCAGAGGGGGCGCTGCTCTTATGGTTATTGTCGACCGCCCCCCACACACCTAACTCCTTCTCCAGTACCACCGCCCAAACCCCATCGGACAACCCTATGGCCTGTGGCATCATGGCCCTCCTAGACACTTCCACATGACAAGTTTCCTGAATACCCTTCTTGTTATTTCTAAACAGCTCAACCAAGCACAGTCTATGGTCCCCGGTGGTGTATATGGGGCTCTTGGACGTACATGATCCCAGTGCCCCTATCTTACACTTATCTGCTTCCCTTTAGGTGAGCAGCATGAACTGTGTTCTGGCTAGGTTAAGAGCTATACATTCTGCCTCTAATTTGTACTTAGCTACAACGCCTAATTTTTGTTTCGGGTCAGGGTAGGGGATTGGTAAATTTATCACCTGAAAGACTTCAAAGGTACTATCCCTATCCAAGAGCGGTACGGGCACTAGTGCCAATATTTTTTTTCCTCCACCAGAGTTATGCAACCTAAGGAGCTATAATAGCGCCATAGCTCCCTAGTGGGATCAGAGGGCAACCGAAGGTGGTGAGGAAGCTCAGTTTGAATCTTGAGCAGGATGTCCCGAAGGTGAGTAGGGCCCACCAAGCTTGGCGATAGGTGCCCCAGGAAGAGCATGTCTAGCTGTGCCCTAACATGTGCAAGTGACAACCGCAGCGACTGTGAAGTTTGCTGCAGTCTGCTGATTGCCATTGATAGTTGCAGGAACTGCTTCACAAAGCCCCCCAGTCGCCGCAGTTCCATTGACATGGACTGTTACGTTTCCCAGTTCCCCTTACACATCCAAGACACCCCTAATTAACCGGTTGATGGCCTGTCTATTTTTCGTTAGGTCTACTCTAGTGACATTCAATATTGACAAACTGCTCTTTGCCTCCTGTACCAGAACCCTCTCACCCTCCTCTATAGCTATCAACTTTTGTTTGATTGCCTGTAATTCTGTCTCTGAGACTGTCCCGAAAAGGACATTAAGAGCTTTACCAACTATGGGAAGCACGGCCCTTCTTTTTCTAGGTTGTAGCAGCTTCAATTCCCCCAGATAGTTCCCCATCCCTTCCCGCTGAGACTCTAGCGCTTGGATCTCCTGCCTAAGGGAATACATGATCCCACGGTATCTATCAGAATAGTGATCCGTAGCTATCTCATCCCCGATCACTGTTACCTTCTCTATTTCAGATGCTAACTTCTCCAATAGCTCGTTATAGGGCTTCAGGTCGATCATAAGTGTGATGACCCATTTCGACCGTATCATCACCACTTTTGTGGAGTTTTTAAAAATGGGGCTCTGACTGCGCCTCCACGCACCAATTGGCATCATCAGAATGAGCAGTAGCAGGATCCTCTCCTCAGCCATTCTGTAATGCAATAGGATGCAGAGTCACTAGGGATGAACACACTATAAGCAGAGAAAACTCACATGACACTACACCCCAATTCCCATTCTACTTCCTTCTATTCTTAGCAGCAACCATCCCCAGGAGATGTACAACTAAAGGTTGGAACCCTGAGAGGGTAGAGCTCTTACATCTATTTCCTCGGTGCGAAATTGAGCCCCATCCTCCTGAGGTAAGTTTCTCTCCCGCAACCTGGCCTGTATACTACTCAGGGGCATATCTTCCTCATCGTCCGTTCCCTCTTTCTGTGGGGATTTGGTTAATCTTAATTTAAACTCTGCAAGTGGGATCTCATCCTCAGAAATCCACCTATGTGGTTCTCGTCGAGGAGGATAGAACTCCACCCCTGGGTTGTGATCATCTTCTGCCATATTTGATGGGGATGATTCTAACTTGGAATCCTGTGTATCGGAGTCCAGCTAACGTTGATTGCTTCATTGACCTTCCGTTGTTTTCGACCTGTGCGTTTTCCCACTCTCTGAGCTCGGCCAATTTCAAATCATTAGCATGGACCCTCTTAACTTTTCCCGCTAGTTGGTCCCATATTGCAAAAGTAACGGGGCCTGTTTTTTCGACTATCCTGTAGTATGGCCTCCACTTTTGATCTAGTTTACCCTGCCTATCGTGAGCCCGGTAATAGACCGACTCTCCTACATCTAACTCTACCTTTCGGCGATCCTTGTTTATGGCGTAATTCCTCTTTTTCTGTGCACGTCTATATTTCTGTCCCGAGCCCTTACGAAGGTTTTATGCTGTTGTTCAATGATGAGACGGTGGTGGTCCTCACCCATGTATTTCCTACGAGGTTTTGGCAAATTGTCTACCGGTAGGACCACATCACGCCCGAACAGCATGTAGTATGGTGAGAATTTTGTGGTCTCACACATCGAGAACCTCACTGCGGCCAGCGCCTGAGTTAGGTACAGATCCCAATTATGTCTGTCACTCTCAGTCAATTTAGATAGAATGTCACCCAAGAAACGGTGGAAACGTTCTACCTTGGTATTACTCTGTGGATGGTATGGAGACGTAGTTACATGCCTTATATTGAGGCTTGCCATTGTTTCCCTCATGATCTCATTCACATTTTCAGACCCATTGTCGGTCACTATTTCCAAGGGGGCCCCATAGCGCGGAAATATCGCTGTTAATATCAGACTAGCTACCGTTTGAGCCTTTTTGTCTGCTACAGCGTAGGCTTCTGGCCAATTAGTTAACCAATCAACAAAGCTAACAATATAGACATTTCCCCGCAGGGTTTCACCGTATGGACCAGAGATATCCAAGCTAACCTTTTCAAATGGATAAGCTGGAATATCCGTCTCCTCAAGAGGGGCTGTCTCACACCTGCTACTTCTGGCCTGACAGGTGACACAGCTATTCACGTATGTCGTTACTTGCTTGTACAATCTGGGCCAGTAATATTTCCTACTAATGAGCTCGGAGGTCTTATCGATGCCTATGTGCCCTATCGCATCATGGCACTGTTCCAGTATCTTATTCTGTAGTGCACGGGGGACGTACAGTCGAGGTCTAGCTTCCTCGTCCCTATTAGAAAGGTAGTATAACCGATCATCCTGTATTAGGTATCTACTTGCACATGCTTCCGTTACCTTCCCTGCCTCTATTGCTTCTTTTAGTGTCCTAATTTCCTCATCCGTCTGGTATTCGCACTCTAGTCCTATTAAATGGTGCTGTCCTGCAATATTTGAAGCATCACAGGTTACCTCGTCAACGCTTGGCACCTTTTCTATTCGGTGGGAGTTGATCGCATTTATCTGATAGGCTCGATCATCCACTTCTGGTATTACACTGATTGATTCCCGCTCCAACTGCTTAGGAATTCGTGATAATAAGTCAGCACATGTATTTTTTCTACCAGCCAGGTATTCTATTTTGCAGTTATACCCGCTTAACTTAAGTGCCCATTGTTGGATCTTTTTATTGGTCCAGTCTCCTTCGAACAGATACTGGAGGGGCTTATGGTCAGTCTTAATTACGAAGGTAGCACCGCTCAGGTAATAGTCAGCTTTTCTAATGCATAAACTATGGCGTAAGCTTCCTTTTCAATCACGGGCCATCTCTGCTGAGTAGGAGACAATTTATGGGACAAGAAGTAAATGGGTACTTCCTCTGGCACACCTGGTATGGGGCTGTCCCTCTCGGGGCATGGTTGAGTAAGGCAGGCACCGATGCACTGATCGCTGGCATCGGTGTACAGAATCATTGGCCTGCTCAGATCCGGGTAGGCCAATAAGGGGATGGCTGTCAACTGTTCCTTCAGTGTATTGAAAGATCGCTACCAATCCTCCGTCCAACTAAACCGGGCATATTTCTTTGTTAATGCTATGAGTGGTGTTGCTATCCTTGAAAACGCTGGTATGAACCTCCTATAATAGCCTATTGCCCCTATAAATCCTCTAACTTCCCTAACAGTCCGTGGTTGGGGCATAGCTCTGATTACTTCAACCTTATCTATATCCGGGTGTACCCAACCCTCATCAATAACGAATCCTAGGTATTTTGTTTCCTTTTTCATAAACTGACATTTAGGTAACTTAATCTTTAGTCCATGCTTCCTTAGCCGAGCAAACACTGTCCTCATGTGCCTGAGATGCTCATCGATAGTGGCTGAAAAGATTAATATGTCATCCAGGTAGACCATAGCGAACTGTTCTAATCCCCCAAGCACCACAGACATGAGCTGTTGAAAAATACCAGGCGTATTGGCCAATCCAAAGGGCATGACTCTAAACTGATAAAGCCCCACGTGACATGCAAAGGCAATCTTTTCTCGATCGGCCTCATCCAAGGCCACCTGCCAGTATCCTGATCTCAGATCTAACGTGGAAAAGTAGGTGGATTTGCCAAGCAAAGCTAGAATGTCATCGATCAATGGCAGGGGGTAGGCCAGAGGTTTCGTGATTTTATTCAAGGCTCGGAAATCCACACAAAACTTATGCCCCCCATCCTTCTTGCTGACTATTACTATTGGGAAACTCCACGGGGACACTGAACGTTCAATAACGCCTGCTCCCAGCATATCTTTAACTGCCCCTTCTACTAGTTCCCGTTTGTGCAGTGAGGTTCGATATGGTTTTAGTCTTATAGGTGGATGGTCACCAGTGTTGATTTTCATCCGAACTGACTGTGTTTGACCTAAATCCTTATCCAAGTTGGATATTATGTCCCTATTCTCAATTATAACACTGCTTATTTTATCCTTGTGTTCAGTTGGTACCACTATTTCTTCAACATTAACTGCTGTGCGTGTGTGTCCATCTCCATAATCTGCCTTACTTATTACATTCTCTCTTATGCTTGCAGATACCGCCTTTCCTATTTCCTTGCCGCTAGGTATTCTTATTGTGGTGTTAGCCAACATAATTGGAGTCTGGCCTTCCCTTCCGACTTCCACCACTGATTCGCATAGCGTAACCTCCCCCTCTTCACGAATGGGATCATCTATGGGGGTTATTTGAAAAGTACCCCCACGATGTTCTTCTGTGGGAGACAGCCTGCCTTGACAGGAAACAGCTGTACGAGGGCAAATAACAATGTCCTCAGTGGTTACCACCATAGATTCCTTGCTCATGCAGTTTTCAAGTGGTATCTCCTTTCCCCCTAATTTCAGCCTAACCGGATTGAAGCTAATGTGCGCCTCGTTTCCTTCCAGCCAATCTCTACCTAAGATCATCGATCTACAGAGAGTGGTTGCTACATATGTTTGCATAGTTACCACCTCTTCTACCATCACTGGCAGACATATCATACCAGATATTTTTATTTCCCAACCATCAGCCTGTACTACCCTTAAGTCTGCAGGTTTTAAATCCTTGCTCATAAACCCTAATTCTAACAAATCCTTCTGCTTAATCATTGATATGGATGCTCCAGTATCTAATAATGCTTTTACCTTTTACCTCACAAGTTAACTCAGTGCCCTGACCAATTAATCCATAACTTTGAGCCACACTTATTTCCCTTTGGGTGCCCCCCCCACGTTTCCCTGGATCCTTCCAAACCTCTTACCTCCGGATGCACCCTCCTTTCTGGGGCACTCCCTCCGTATGTGACCCAGCTGTCCGCACTCCCAACACCCCGGTTGTCTTGGGTCAGGGAGTGGCCTTCTCCAGCCCCTTTCATGGGGGTGGTCTCTCCAACGATAGCCCGAATGGCCATGCTCCCCCTGATCCCAAGCAACAGGAGGAGTCTCTGTCCACCCCGTTCTCGTCTCTCTTGACCATCCCTTTTCTTCTCCCCTCCCCTGGGAGGCTGTGAGCCTATTATAGAGCCTAAGACTCTTTCCTGCCGTTGCAAACGCCTCCACAAGTGAGGCTGTGTCTTCTCTTGCTGTGTCTTCTCTTGCTGTGTCTTCTCTTGCTGTGTCTTCTCTTGCTGTGTCTTCTCTTGCTGTGTCTTCTCTTGCTGTGTCTTCTCTTGCGAATGTATTTTCTATAGCGTCCGTGTAGTACTCAGCCAGCTGCGCCTGCACCACCTCCCCATCACGTTGAACAGCGTCTTTGTATGCAACCTTAGCTAATCCTAAAACTCTCTTGCTAGTTCGAGAGAGTTTCTCCTTCCTTTGCTTAATCTTAATTTAGGCCCCTAGCAGCACCAGTCGCACTAGTATAATCACTGTACTGGTTCGTCAGCTGTTCTAAAAGGTCCCCCCAGTTACTTTCAGGATTATCATCTAAATATAATCCTATGTACTCCGATACCACCCCGTCCAAATAGTCATAAGCCAGATTCACCAACTCTTCTCTGTGTAAGTTGGTAAATTCTAGCCTTTTTCTTCAGAGCTTCTACCCAGGCCTGAAACTCACAGGCTTTCCCCGTGAATATAGGGATCTTGGACCCACTTGCAGCTACCTTAAAAATAGAGCGCGATGGAACATCTATATCCATCCTATCCATATTTCTATTAAATGCCAGCCAGACACACTAGTTATAAAACAACAAGGACCAAAAATAAAAAATAAAACAAAAGGACAAATTTTCAGCCTACCTTGCAGGGACCGGAATAGACTCCCTTTTCTGTTTCTTTCCTTTTTCTGTTTCTTTCCTTTTTCTGTTTCTTTCCTTTTTCTGTTTCTTTCCTTTTTCTGTTTCTTTCCTTTTTCTGTTTCTTTCCTTTTTCTGTTTCTTTCCTTTTTCTGTTTCTTTCCTTTTTCTGTTTCTTTCCTTTTTCTGTTTCTTTCCTTTTTCTGTTTCTTTCCTTTTTCTTTTTCTTTTCTTTTCTCTTTTTTTTCTTTTCTTCTTTTTTTCTTTTCTTTTTTCTTTTTTTTTTTCTTTTTTTCTTTTCTTTTTCTTTTTTTCTTTTTTTTCTTTTTCTTTTTTTTTTTTCTTTTTTTCTTTTCTTTTTCTTTTTTTTCTTTTTTTCTTTTCTTTTTTTTTTTTCTTTTTTTTTTTTTTTCTTTTTTTTTTTTTTTTTTTTTTTTTTTTTTTTTTTTTTTTTTTTTTTTTTTTTTTTTCTTTTTTTCTTTTTTTTTTTTTTTTTTTTTGGGATTTTTTTTTCTTTTTTTTTTTTTTTTTTTTTTTTTTTTTTTTTTTTTTTTTCTTTTTTTTTTTTTTTTTTTTTTTTTTGTTCTTTCTTTTTTTTTTTTTCTTTTTTTTTTTGTTCTTTCTTTTTTTTTGTTCTTTCTTTTTTTGTTCTTTTCTTTTTTTTCTTATTTTTTTTTTTTGTTCTTTCTTTTTTTTTTTCTTTTCTTTTTTTTTTTCTTTTTTTTTTTTTTTTTTTTTTTTTTTTTTTCTTTTTTTTTTTTTTTCTTTTTTTTCTTTTCTTTTTTTTCTTTCTTTTTTTTCTTTCTTTTTTTTTTTTCTTTTCTTTTTTTTTTTTTTTCTTTTTTTTTTTTTTTTTCTTTTTTTCTTTTTTTTTTTTTTCTTTTTTTTTTTTTTTTTTTTTTTTTTTTTTTTTTTTTCTTTTTTTTTTTTTTTTTTTTTTTTTTTTCTTTTTTTTTTTTTTTTTTTTCTTTTTTTTTTTTTTCTTTTTTTTTTTTTTTTTTTTTTTTTTTCTTTTTTTTTTTTTTTTTTTTTTTTTTTTTTTTTTTTTTTTTTTTTTTTTTTCTTTTTTTTTTTTTTCTTTTTTTTTTTTTTTTCTTTTCTTTTTTTTTTTTTTTTTTTTTCTTTTTTTTTTTTTTTTTTTTTTTTTTTTTTTTTTTTTTTTTTTTTTTTTACTTGTTCATTGCCGTCGTCCTCCTAGCTGAAGTAAAAATTTAAAAAAAATAAAAATCTCCAGTACTTGAAGTGTCCATCCTCTAAGGGTGGGAAGAAGTGTGTATCTGTCTGTCTCTCCTTTCCTGCTTCCTTTCTCTCTCTCACTCTGCATCTTTCTTTTTAACTATTCCCTTTCCTCCTTTTTCCTCTGTTTTTTTTTTTTTTATACACGTATCTGTGTCTATCGGGATTATGACTAAGTCTTCACTCATTTATGCATATATATTGAGTGTTTAATTAAACGATTCGATCTTTCCTTCCTCCAAAAAGTCTATCGTATTTTAATTTGTAAAACCAAGGTCAATCCTGGTCAGGGCACCAGTGTGAAGCTACCCACCTCTGCAACTCGTTGCACAAAGATATAGATGTTTGTAGAATTTCTGTACAGCGGATAACGAGAGGCAGGCTCACAGGTAAAAAGAAAACGCAACTATAAACTTGGGTAAGACGAAAAGAGGAGGGAGGCGTGTTAAAAAAATATGTCTTAACTAACAATGTGCTGCTAATGTGTCGCATTTTTTTATCTTTGTTCGCCTGAATCTCTCCCACAAAACCCAAAGTGCTAAATATTTCATTTAGCCTAAATGGACTCGATTCAGGGACATTGAATTCAGACCCTTTTAAGTTTTGGATTCAGAGCCGGTCTTTTTAACTATCTTCGTATTTTGACAAGTACTTAACACTTATCTACCCTTTTGGCCATATGTCCAAAACATGTTTTTATCTAGATTCCTAATCTAGTCATTGGGTCTTGAAGTTTGATACCCAGGTCAAATCTAATCTTCTCGCACATATGTGCGCCTATATCCAACTCATAGTGTCACAATATAACATATTCTTCTTTAAACACCTTCCAATCCTATGTAAAATTGCTTTTAATTCTACAATTGCATCCAAACTTTACCTGTGTTTTTTGTACCGTAATGATTTTGCATTGTCATTTTGGTTAAATTGACTGTATGGATGTACAGTCGTAGGTCAAATTATAGTCTTTTTATTGACTTCTGAACCATATCTTTATCTCCCATTTTTAAGCTGATACTCTTTTGGTGTTTCAGTTTAACTTTATATCCTTCATGCTTCAGGACCCCTTCATAATCTGACTTGGATTTATTAAATATTTAAATACATAATGCATTAGTGGATCTGTGTTTAGCCCCTATTGATATGTGTCTGAGTAGAGTACAATTTTTGGATGGTTGGATCTAACATTTATATATGATAGCACATTGTTAGGCTTTCTAAATGACTTAAAGGGTCTTTTGTTTGAATTTAATTACACATCAGACTTCATAAATATTGGCAGATTTATTACTTTTTACAAATACATTTTTTGACAATTATTTTTATATTGTTGGTCAATTTTATTTGAAAAGCATCAGATACTTTTTTTATTTATTTGATTTTATCCTGAAAACAAATCCTTGTCTTCCAATTTTGTTTTTCATAAATTTTATTACAAATCAATTTTTAAGTGTTTTAATTTAATATAATTTGTCCAGAGGGAAATATAAATTACAATACAAATTTGGTATTTGTTGTTTGCAGGAATTTGCGTGAAAAAACCAGTATTTTAGTGACTGATAGCGTATCTACATCAGAAGAGTTTGCTTTGGCAGCAGGTAAATCTTTATACTAACAGCATTTTACTTTTCTTGTTTGTCTTAAAATTATTTTTATTCCAGAATCATTTGTTTTTCTTTTCTTTTTTTTCTCCTATACAGCTGCATATTCACTTTTTTTATTCAGTATTTTATCTGTTTTATATAGGCCTTCCTTTCTGTAGACAAATTTGGTTAATTTGACATGGCTGCACATTACATTTAATGAAATTTTTCAGTTTGAAGTTCTGAATTTTTTCAAAAATATTTTTAATTTCTGATTTATTAAAATATACAAAATTAATACAGTATGACAAAAGGAACTTTTTTTTTTTTTTTTTTTTTTTTTCAGCAATTTATGACTTAAACATGTTTGTTAAATAAGCTTTTAATCAAAATAGAATTTAAGAAACACAGTATATCATGCAATACTGCTGATGGACACTTCTAAATAATTAGTTTCCAGTGACAATTAAGCATGGATCTCAGAAGCTGGGTGTAATAAATAAATTTTTACATGACCTTTTGTACAGTCATCGATGTTCATTATATATATATATATATATATATATATATATATATATATATATTTTTTTTTTTTTATTATTTACTTATTTATTTATTAGATGTTCATTTTGAACTTATTTCTTGAGCATTTAATTCATAAAAAATAAAACATGATGCCTAAAAGAATTCTTTGAAGTAGAATATATTTTATGTTCACTGTGAAGTATAGAGAAGAATTTAAGTATTTCTGTTGTCGGAAACCTACCACCCCTCTTGAAGATGAACTTGTCTGTGAACAAAGACTTTAAATAGTGGCATGTCAGTTGACATGGGGGAAGACAGATAGACAGAGAAGTTCTTAGCTGAGCTAATTATTGACTACTCAGGCGATTTCTGTACCTTTTTACCAACCTATTAAAACCCTTTTTATTGTTACGTGTTATTTGGCATTTGTCTCTACTAACTCCAAATCATCATCATAACAGTGGCAACGAGAGATTCGTTCATCACGCTGAGTGGAGAATTTTTCAACTCTAGGTGGACTATATAAATTTTTTTTTTTTTCTTGCTCTGAAAAAAAAAAAAACAAAGTTCCCCGAACTTTGTTCTTCACAAAAGAAATGGGATTTCAACGTGCCAAAAGAAGTAAGACTTGTGCTTATTATTGGATATATTTTGTTTTTCCCTTTTGTCTGTTTTCGAAAAAGTGTTTTTTGTAATCTATTACGGGATAATGGAAGATTTGATTGCATTAATCTAAAACTCTAGTGCAAATTCAGCAACAAGAGCAACAAAATTGTTTGGGAACAACTATTGGATTTACAAGTTCAATTATTTAAATGACACAAAGGTTTTATATGAAGTGATTTTACTTAAGAATCCAGTAAATTCGTCATTCACAGCCGAAGTTAAAAAATTAATTCTATTACTGAGTTCAAATTTAACCCAGAGGAGGGCATAACATTTTCCGCGTATTTCAGAAGATTTGAAACAAAATGTGAAGGTTGGACTGATGAACAAAAGTGAGTTTACTTTTACAAAAGTTGGGTACAGATGAAAATAATAAATATACGAATTTTGTCCTTCCAAGAAAAAACTGGTGACATTTCTTTCAAGAAACTTAATACTTTATCTAGTATTTTTATGAAAATGAGTTAGTTTGTTTCATACTCTCTTTTCGTGGTTTGAATATGGTAAAAGCATGACAATGAGGATGTTGTTACGTATGCTGGAAATGTTAACAGAATGTGTGACTGTTTTATGTTACATGATCTTTCAATTGATCGATTTAAATGTTTGATATTCGTTCAAGGCTTGACTTCTAGCAAAGATAAGGACATAAGGTCCCGAATATTGGCAAAACTCGAACAAAATTCCGAGATCACTTTGCACAAGGTTACGGAAGAGTGTCAAAGAATTGAAAACTTGACAATACGCAAATTGAAGAAAGACATATCCCGTGTCCATGCTATTTGACCAAAAATGGGAATAGTTAATAAAAATGTTAAAAAACCAACATGCTTTGGATGCAGTGGTGGTCATTTTAAAAGTGAATGTTTTTTTGTTTTTTTTCGCGACAAAAATTGCTATTTGTGTGGCAATAAAGGCTATATAAGTACTCATTGTAAAAGCAAAAGAAAAAAAATTTAAGTTAAAAAAGATAATGTGAATATTATGTTGTCACGTCAGGAGATTGAGGATGGGCAGATAAAAAAAGAAAATTCATACAGGTAAAAATTAATGGAAAAAAATGTTAAACTACAGCTAGATACTGGAAGTGATATTTCCATTATTAATACAGCAATATGGATTAAAATAGGCAGACCTTTGCTTAAAAAGACTGAAAAAAAGTGGCTCATGGATTTCTGGAAGAAAATTGCATCTTCAAGGTGAATTTTCTTGTAATATTTAATTTGTTGGTAAGACACTAAAGTCTAAAGTGTATGTGCTACAAAATGCTTCAAATTTGTTTGGAACAGATTGATTATACTTTTTTTAATTTATGGAACTCCCTATAAATTCTTTTTGCAATAGAATTAATGTTCTTCATGTAAGAATCGGGTTACAGAAAATTTGTTGAAAGATCTGAAAATAAAATTTCCACAAGTATTTTCAAAAGGTCTTGGATGTTGCAAAAAGACGAAGGCAAAATTTGAAGTGAAGGAAAATGTAAAACCTATTTTCAAAGCACTAAAAAAAATGTGCCATTTGGTGTTTTGGAACAGATTAACAAAGAATTGGAACGGCTTGAAAATTTAGGAGTTATTTCATGCATTGAATTTTCAGAGTGGGCCTACCCTGTTGTATGTGTTAAGAAAAAGAATAATAAAATTCGGATGCATGCCGATTTCTCTACGGGTCTAAATGATTGCTTAAAAGACCACACATATCCTTTGCCTTCACCAGAAGACATTTTTACAAGTTTAAATGGAGGAAAAATATTCTCTAAATTGGATTTATCGGATGCCTATCTCCAAGTGAAAGTGGACGAAGAATGTTCTAAATTGTTGACTATCAATACACACAAGGGTTTATACAAATTAAACCGTCTGCCTTTTGGTTTAAAAGTATCCCCTAGTATTTTTTCAGCAAATTATGGACACTGTGCTGGCAGGGTTGGACTTTGCCATTGCATATCTTGATATTTTGATAAAAAGTAAAGATTGAAATGAACATTTTGGAACATATTAATCAGGTTTTTGAAAAAATTGAAGAATATGGATTCAAACTTGGAGCTGAAAAATGTGAATTTTTTATGAGTGAAATTAAGTTTTTGGGGCAGATAATAGACTCTAATGGAAGAAGACCAGATCCGGCGAGGGCAGAAGTGATCAAAAGCATGCCAACTCCCAAAAATGTAACACTACAAGCGTTCTTAGGACTTGCTAACTATTATGGGATATATATTCTAATTTGTGCAGCTTTAGGCTCCATTAAATAAATTGCTTAAAAGGGAGCAAAGTGGGAATGGTCAGAAGTGTCAGAAGGCATTTGACAAAATAAAGAATATTTTTTTTTTGGGAATTATCACTAACACATTATGACCCTAAACAGGAAATTATAGTGGCAGGTCCTAAAATTATACGGAATAGGTGCGGTAATTCTGCATAAATTCAGAGACGGCAATCTGAAGCCAGTGGCACATGCATCAAGGACATTATTACCCGCAGAAAAGAAGTACTCTCAAATTGAGAAAGAAAGCTTAGCTATCATCTATGCTTGTAAAAAAAATTCCATAATTACATACATGGAAGAAGGTTTATATTGCAAACCGTTTGCAACGATGAGGAACCATTTTGTTGAATTACAATTTCAAAATGGAATTTTTATCATCTAAAAAATTAAGCCATGCTGATGGTTTATCTAGACTGATCCCAACATCTTCGGAACCGCTAGAAGATATGGTGATAGCGTTGTTACAAGCAGAAAATAAATTGGTTGAAGTAATGTATAACACAGTAAAAGAATTACCGGTGACATTAGATGAAATAAAATTAAAAGCAGAAAACGACATTTTTATTAGAAAAATGAAAGTTGTAACTTCAGAAAAGTATAAAACATCTATAAAAGCGGATTTTGAAGGAATTTCAACAGGGGCATCCTGGTATTGGACATATGAAAGCCCTGATGAGGAGTTACATTTATTGGCCAATTATGGACAAAGACATTGAACAGGTAGTTAAAACTTGTAGAGGGTGTCAAATGGCAGCGTTAAAAGCACCGCCAGTAAAATACACATCATGGCCAAAAAAACAGATGTTCCATGGACCAGACTCCACATAGATTCCACATAGATTATGCTGGACCCATGAATGGTAATTTTTACTTGATAGTTGTGGATAGCTATTCCAAGTGGCCTGAAATTTTTAAGTGCAAAAGACCAACTGCTTCTGTAACAAAAAGATTTTCTTACAGAACTGTTTGCACGTTTTGGAGTACCAAAAAAAATTGTCACCGACAATGGAACTCAATTCACAGGAAGTGAATTTAAGACGTTTTGTAAGACTCGAATTGACCACATCAACGACTTCACCGCACCATCCTAGGTCAAATGGACAGGCTGAACGGTTTGTTGATACGTTCAAGAGAGCCCTAAAAAAAACAAATGGTACTAATAACAGATGATGGTAATATACAGCAGTTTTTAAGTATTTTAAGAATAACACCAAATCCAAACATAATATCAGGGATGCCTCCAGCTGAACTGATTTTTGCTAGAAAAAATTAGATCTGTATTCAATAGGCTGCTGCGAAAGAAAGAAGAGTTACCAGAACAAAACGCATCAGGAAAATATGAAATATCTCAGGCCGAGATAGTTTTTTTAAAATTACAAAAATGGGAAGGAATTTTGGCAAGATGGAGTGGTAACTCAAAGAATTGGTAAGATGTTATACATGATAAGAAGTAAAAAATGGACGCACAAAAGACATTTGAACCAATTAAGGAAAAGAATCATTGAAGAAATAAGTAAAGAAAATGAAGAACCAATGGAGGTATTATATGATTTATTGAAATACCAACTCCACCATTGCCTGAAACAGTTGTCCAAAGAAGGACAAGCAAAAGAAAATAAACTAGGTGGAACATTTAAGTCCAGATCCAAAAAGGAAAGATATTAATTCCTCGGAATTAATCTCAAAGGGGGAGGTGTTGTGTCGGAAACCTACCACCCCTCTTGAAGATGAACTTGTCTGCGTCTGTGAACAAAGACTTTAAATAGTGGCATGTCAGTTGACATGGGGGAAGACAGACAGACAAAAGTTCTTAGCTGAGCTAGTTATTGACTACTCAGGCGATTTCTGTACCTTTTTACCAATCTATTAAAACCCTTTTTATTGTTATGTTATTTGGCGTTTGTCTCTACTAACCCCAAATTAACATCATAACAATTTCATATATTTTTATTTTGTTCCATGTTAAGGCTTACGTAGACGTACGAGATCAGTTGGACCGCAAGACTCTTCTGCTTTGTTGAATCAGTTACGGCAAGAGGAAGTAATCCGAGAAAAGAAAGCTCGTAAACAGCATATGGAGGAACGACGAGCTGCTCAAGAAGCTCATGTACAAGAAATAATTGGATGGGAAGATATCTTGCTGGAAGAACCATTGAATTCTCAAATGAGGGCCATGTGGGAAGTGAGTAAATTAAATTTTAGTTAATCTAACCAATTTTTCTGAGTCATTTCTTCAGTCTTATTTTTTTTTTTTTATAAGTGTATATAGATCACTCTAATTGCATAGTAATTGTTGCAATCCTTCAAAAATGTTCTATTATAACTGAGCCTAAATAAAGATTTACTGCTTTTATATTTTGTTTCTGGTATTTCAATTTTCAATTTAAACCATTTACACAGACTTTAATTTATTTCTTAGATAAATTCGTATGGAACTGTTTAAAATATTTATTGAATAAAGAAAATTATATTTTAAGTCTTAAAACAAATTAGTTTTACTCCTAATTAATGATTTTAAAGAAAAATAATTATTGTAATGATTAATGTAAAACTAAGGGGAAGTTGCCAGATTATCTTTAAGCAGTGGTTAGTAATTATCTACTTGAAGGAATACTTTTCCTTCAGAAGAAAAAATTACACAAGTATTTATACACACATGCAAATATGCATATATACAATTACTGTGAGGAATAAATATTGTCAAATTAGTTGACGGCACCACATTCTAAACTATTAACTATAGCAACCTTGTTCTCTAGGATTTCTTGACAATTTGCATATTGTCTTCATCCTCCAAAATGAACACTGAGAGATATATATATATATATATATATATACACACACACACACACACACACACAAAACATCTACACTTCTGATGTAACCTTGGTTCCATCTAACTACTGAAAACCAATGCATAGTGCAGACATGACTTTCCATTGGATCGTTTGGCTTCTATATTCAGCATATTGACAAGAATTGGTGGGAATGACCAATCACTAGTGAATTAGTTTAATTTGAACTTAAATACCAGCATGTTTATTGCTGTAAACAGCAGTTACATTGTACTCAACTCACAAGCTATTTACTTCTTTCATCTTCTCCTATTCTCTTTCAAGAACCTGGATTTAATGACAAAGTAGTGTGCTGGAATTCAGCAACCATGGCAATGTTTTCAAATATTTGTAAAGATAGTGGTGAAATGTATTGACGTATGAAAAAGCAAGATTGGTCATTCATGCTATCACCATTAATACCATACACTGCTCTGTAGAATATTCTAGTATTCCTAATCTGCACTGTTCACCTCTTGATCACGTACACTCTAAATTCAACCTGAATAACTCCTTAATTTAACAAAATATACTGTTTGGGTGAACTTGTATGTAAACAGTTAAATATCAAAATCAAACAGATCATTACTTTTAACTCCTAATTGGTATTGTTTGGAAGAAGCAGAAAAATCACCTTTCTTGCTTAAATGGGACAAAATATATTCATTTTTAGAACCAATTTTTTTCCAAAATTTATATAATTTTAGAAGAGTACTTTTGCTAAAATAACATTAGAATATGTTTAATTTACATTGACAAAATTTCACTTTTCAACCCAAATGGAAAATACCTTTTAATTTTCTTTCTCTTTTTTTAAGATTTTGCAATATAAATAATTAGTGAACTAATCTAGTGAATATTAAATGTTACTCATTTAATAGTTTCTCATCTTCTGCTAAAAAAAAAAAAAAAAACTTATGCAAAATACTTACTACAGACTAATGTCTAGAACGTACAAATCCGGAAAAAGGCATTGTCAGTGATTAAAAATTAATGTAGACATTGCTGACAAATAGAATAAAACTATTACAATATTGGTTTAGCCAAAAATTCTGCTCAGTATATAAAGTAAAAATAAATGACAATTTTGTTTTTATTTTTAATATTATTGTACTACATACTGTTTGTTCCACTATCTTCTGCCTTTTTTCAGGCAACTTCAAAATTTCATCTTTCTACAACTTTTATTTTTACTAGCAAAGAAATTTTTTTCATTAAGAGAATTTTGTAAAGATGAATAAATAATAATCTGGAGTTCCAACATCTAGTGAATATGCCAGGCGAATGAAAACTTACCAGCCATGCTATAAGTTTTGCCTGGCCACCAAAGAAACGTGCACTCTAGCAGTTATATAGTCAATATGTTAGACTATAAACAGATGTGATTGTATATGTCGGTTAAAGCTTGTAGTAACACATATATAAGGGTTTTCCATATCTAAGACAAAGCCATATTGAACATATAAGTTACCTTGCTGTACTACTATCATGTAGATATTACAACTGACAACATTGGATACGACTGCTGTTAAGTATAACGAAACATGTCAAGTTCTGACCTACAGTCAACATAATTTTCAATTTTACATTTTGAATTTGTATGGCATAAATGTAAGTAATGAAACTTAACTCATAGATTTTAAAACTATTGTTATTTTATATTAAAAAAAATTACTAATGTAAAGTGTTTTTTTTTTTTTTTTTTTTTTAGAAAGTTCACATTCACAGTTAATAAAGATAACATATTTTTACGTTAGGAGAATTGCTCTGCTCCATATATTTTTTTCAGATTGTTTTGAAGACCATGTTTCAATCAAGATATTGTCTAGCCTTGCTCTCTTTTTTTTTTCTTTTTTTTTTTAACTAGAACGTCATAGTCCAGAGTATTAAGATCTTTTGTGTTAGGTTGGAAATGTTCATAGTATCAATATAGGGGGCTTTAAATTTTTTTAATCATTTCACCTCAAGCAAGGCAATAAAGCCACTAATACACAAGGGCTTACTGTGCAAGGAAGAATATAAGGGAAAAAAATTGCTAAAATTAGTTTTCTGAGAAGTATTTTATATATAGTATAAAACTTCTACTTGTGGTTTGCTTATTCATTCTTTTCACATTCATGTGATTTTTTTTTTTTTTACTTTACAGACATCCCATCATTGTTCTTATCTCTACCTCATTCCACAGAGAGCAATTTACCTCACTTTCTTTTTGCACATGCCTCTTTCACCTTATCAGCCCATCTTGACAGTATTTCCAAGTTGAGCATTTTAAAACCAGACTAAATATTTTTTGAAAAGTTTTAATCTCCCCAGTAAGGTTTTCCTTTCATTACTGTATCAAGATATTGTATTATACCTTTTGATTTTCTTTTATTATTGAGCTGAGTAGCTGCTTTAAATTTGGTTCATTTTTCTTTCAACACAAAAAAATATTTTTATCACTTCCTTTTAGAGTGTTCTTTCATTTTTTTAATTTTTTTTTCCTGTCAGTCACATATAGACATGAACTCAACTTTCACATAACATTATGCTGTGCTGTTAGCACTTTCTTTTTACATTTTGCAATCTGTAGTTGTCATGACTGCTGATGTTGTTAAATGTTCAGTAAATGCACTGTCATAGAAAAAAAAAACATGGATCGGTGTTTCAAAGTAGGAGTACATAAAATTGTCAATAAAAATAGGTAAAAAAAAGTCTAACTTTCCCTTTTAATAAGCTGCTAGAGTAAAAACAATTCACAAGCAAAGTTAATAATTAAGTTAGCAAAAATGCAATTATTTTCAAAGTTAATGATGAAACTCTCATAACTTGTCTTAAGTAAACACTTTCATATGTACAACTTTAAAAATTGTACTTTTATTTCCAAGATTATATGATTCTTGCTTGGACCTCCAAATGATATTTCCTAGTAATGTTTCTCAATTTTTATTTACACGTACTTGCAGCTAGCATAAAAAGTATGTGCAAATATGGAAACTTTTTTAAAATATTGCCAAAAATGTTTTTTAAAACATTACTTTTCCATTCAGTGTCTCCACCTTTCTTTTATTTATGCACATGACAGGTAAAGTTTGTGAATCTTGACATAGTGAAACAATTTTGTTGAAAATGGATGTATATATTAATGGAAGATCACATAAAACGAGATATTCGTTACTGATTAAAAAGTATAGGCTTTCGAAGGAATAATTATAGCAAGTTTCTTTGGTGTTTTTTTTTTTTTTTTTTTTTTTTTTTAAAACTATCAATTCCTATTTTAATATTTGGAGTAAAATATTTCCAAATATATGATTGGAAAATTTCCAAGAAATTACAATACAAATGTGACTTTAGTTATTGATGTAGTATCAAGTATTATTTTTCTTTTAAATAGATAATATTCATAATATCAATTTAAATTTTAATTAGTAATATTTATATCAAACAAGTCATACAAATTTATAGACTTGATATATGGTGCCAAATCTCCTTTTTTTTTTTTTTCTTTCCTAAGTTATAACTTGTCAGTTAATGGAAATATATGGAGCATATTTTTTTTTTTTTTTATGTGTAATTAAAATATGTCCTTTAATTAAAAAATCTCATTGTATTAAGACTAAATATCAGAAAAAATTGTACTGTCATTTGAAATCGAGTGATATATTAGTTGCAATTTCCATTTAAACAAAAAAAAAATAGTTGGTTTGAACAGAGATTTCAGAAAACAGATAAAAAATTTCAGTTAACATATGAAACACAAAAGCATATGGCAATAAGAGCAGTTTGGAGCAAACTAGAACCAGCCTTCCTTTAAATAAAAGTTCACAGAAAATGAAAAATTGAAGATATTTCAATATGTTCTGTTGATAGAACTGTCTTTTTGGCTTTCTTCTTGCCAGATTTATTAATGAACTTATACACATCTTGTTTTTATGGCACTCCTTTTCAACTTAATCATATAAATGGTCTGTAAAGAGGGTGTGTGTATATAAAATTATATTTATAAATGAATAATTGAGATTTTCTCTCATTCAGAGGAATTAAAGAAAAGTATTATATGGTCTTCTATTACTTCAAATATTATCTTGCATCATTTTGAAATTTATTCTTGCAATATTCCAGCTACCTCAAATTGGTCATTTCTTATTTCTGTGCCAAGAACCTCTCTATTTGGCTGAAGTACCACAGTATGAACTTGAGCGATGTTTTCTGATGGCTCGTGAGAGTACAACTATGCAAAGAATCATGAGCTCATTACTAAGCACTCCTCATCAAAGAACAAAGTAAGTTCTTTTTTTTTTCCTTTATGTAATCTAATATATATATATATATATATATATATAAGTTTTGTCTCTGTATAAATAAACCTTTCTGCTGAACTAATTAAAACATAGAAATCAGACCAAAAAATCATGCTGATTCTATTGTAAGTAGCATATTTGCCAGCCTACCGAACGTAGGTTTTGTCCCCCAAAACATGCACCAAAAAATTACCTTGTGTCTAATACAGCAATATCATGTATGAGGGGGACATGAAGACCACAAAAAAGTGGTGTTCACCAGGAATGAGTCAATGCATAGAGCTTAGCTCTGAAACTAGGACTCCTGGAAGTGAACAAACACAATATTAATAAAAATATCCCTGAAAAATTCACCCAGGAAATAGAAATTAAGAAATTTATAGAATTGCACAACATTCTGCTGCTTGTTTTGTAGAAATACCAGATTTTACAGAAATATTTGCATTGACTGGTATATTGCTGCTTGCTTCATGTGTGTTTTTGTTGATATACAGCTATTGGAATTTGCTTTTCTGGTTATGTGATATGGGACTTCATTTACCAACAAATACCATATTTCTGGGGGGGGTTGTTTTTTTGTTTTTTTTTTTTGGCCTATTACTATATGTATCCGTGTCCACTGATACCAGTAGATTTCTTTGTAACTATTATGAATTTACTGTATATGCAGATGTTGTTCTCTGAAAAACAATGAAAACAATTTTCAATAAATGCATGAGAAAATGTACTAAAATTTTTTTCAAAAAATGTCCTGATGATTAAACCATACCTCACTTCTGTTAAAAAAAAAAAAGCACTATTAGTATAATTTGTGCTAATACTATGTTTCTTCTTCATTAGTGAGAATGTCACATAAAGGTAAGGTCATAATTTTTTGGTTGTATTGTGTGCATCTTTATTTCCTAAATATTCTATACCAAAATCTGGGTGTGTCTGATAGACCAGCAAATATGGTAATTTTATCTTAACACAAGATTCACAATCACAAGTCCTATAATCCATTAGGGTCATAGGTGCACTACCTGTACTGCAGCAGTGTGTGTAGGGCTAATGGAGACTCACTGTTTAGGTTGATTTTAAATTCAGTTATCTTTCTCGCCACTCAAGGCTAGAGAACCTAGTCTGTTCTGCAAATTTAACCTAGCTCACCAATTCCACCACTATCTCCATGAGATTACTATAGAGCACAAAAGTATTTATTTACTTAAACTGTTCTATGCATTAGAATCAAATTTTCATCAATTCAAATAATTTACTTTTTTGTTGCATGACATGGAGCTCCATTCTTCGTTAAATGATTTGTTTTGGTTCAAATAACAATCAATGAATATTAGCAGAAGTCAGTCTTGTTGAATGGTTATTTCTTTTTGAATTGATATTCCCCACAAATTATTAGAAACTTTGAATGTATAGTGTCCTAAATTGCTTCTTGCATCATAATATCAAATCTACTATATTTGATATGCATGTGGTTCAAATTTTTTCATTGGCCTTCTCCAGGTCTATATTCATTTACTATTTGAAAACTGAACAAATGAAAAGTTATATGAAAAGTGTGTATAAAAATTCCTAGAATTTATCACTTTGTTACCCACTGCTTTCTCTACTGTATGTTGACTAGTTTAAGAGATTACTTTCTTTTGACTGGTCTGCTATAACACATGCAATTAAGATACTGTATTCTTTTTCTAGACTGGTTACAAATCAAGGGTAGAGAATTCACATTGCCTTGCTATTTTACCTATATTTGTTAAGGAGTAGAGGTTATTTATGCCTTTTCTATTAGTGCAGATTAAAACATACTGTCTAATCTGAAATTTGAACTTTACTTGATAATTCCATTTTCTGCATTGTTAACCATTAATCCACTTGCACTTCACTTAATTTGGGTAACTTCCTCAAAAAATCATAACAGCCATTCATCATTTATACATAATTTTTATTTATCAATTATTCAGTAAGTGGTAGTACAACTTTCACAAACCATTTAAATTGGGAGATAAAAAATTATCTTAATTTTAGAACATAAAATTTGAAGGATTTGTCTAATTTCTCTTATCCAGCAGTATAAACCTTATATATATATATATATATATATATATAACATGAATTAAATTAAAATTTTTACTGCAAAACTTTGGTGGCCATCAATTTCTTTCAATTATTCATAAATAAATACATCATGTAAGGAAGATTATTAACAAATAATCACTGATTTTGAAATGAAGGTCAAGATTTTTTTAAACTTGTTTGGTACAGTGGGTTCAAAAGAATATTGAAGGTTTTGATGTTTGATTTATATAAATGCTCTTTTGAGGATATTTTAGATTATTTGATTACTTAATTTTAAAAGTACAAACACTCAACATTCATGCAAAATGTTTGATTTATGACTGAAAAACTTTTGGCAGTTTTTCTAAACTAACCTGAATATACTACTTAGGTTAATTTGAATGATAGGTGGTCATCATATATAATTAATCCTTAGTTTATATAATTTTTTTTGTATTTTATTAAGAAAAAATGTATTTTCTAGACTCTACAATCATCGCCATCGGATGCCTTACAGAATTTGGGAGGAGAAATTACAAATGAAGGTGAAATATTGGTATGATGTTCTTGAATCATTTGGAGGGAATGTAAATAAGGTAATTTAGAAATTGTTTCCTTTTAATTCATGTTTAATCAAGGAAATCAATATAAGAAAAAGAAATTATTGCATATTTTTATTTAGTATAAATTTAATTTTTATATTTTATTTATGACCATAAAACAAAATATTACAAAAATTTAGCAACTTTTTATTTGAACCACTTTATCGGTTTAAATATCTTGTACTGAAATGTTAACAGTATCTAAATCAATCTTGACAATAATTTTAATTTATAATCACTATCTTAAATTGTCATTAATATAACAAGCTTCATCTGAAAGCTATAAAATTGTAACAAAAATAAATTCTGATTGTATCAAATTTAAGCTCAGATTCTAATTCCATAATTGCAATATATAATTTACTTTATTCTTTCTTTAAAGGCAGCAGATAAATTAGGTCTTGAGCCTTTTGCCTTTGAGGTTATGGGTAAGTAGACTTGATAAAATGTCATTTGACTAGAATATTTTTTATAAATATATATTATGAATTAAAAAAAAAAAATACTCATTTTATCCTTGTATTTGTAATTATAGTGTTTATTACTTTCACAGTATGTATGCCAAATGTGATTTAACCCTTTGATCCTAATGGCACATATGTGTGTATGAAGTAAAAAGTACATACCCCCGGTGACTCCATGAACTCGTCCAATACTATATCTCCATGTTATGAGGTCCAAAGCAGTCATATTGGAGTCAATCTTCATATTAATTATACAGGCATTACGGCAATAGCCTAAGCATTATGTATAGAGAATACTTAAGAAATTATATCAAGTATGTGTTAATAATCCAACAATAGGACGTTATAATAATTGGCAACAAGGAACTCTAACAAAAATGTGGGATAAAATCAACATTATAACTGAAGTTATAATAGTGAGGAACTCAAGCATGGTTATAACAAGCACAACATTATAACAGGAGTTATAATAAGTACTTCCATGAGATCACTAAAAAAAGAGCATAGCATGATTAAAAAGACGCCAAACTTGACAAAAACAACATTTTACCGTCTAAATGTTTATTATTAACAGGAAAGATCAAAGTATTTTTGGGGTATTTTTTTACATTTTTTAATCATAGCACGTCCGAAATTTTCGTTAAAATTTTTTTTTTTTTTTTTTTTTTTTAAGTCAGCAAAATTGACCTTTTTTTTTTTTTTCCATTTTATAAAAAAGACTGGAAATCTCAATTTGAAATTCTTTTAAATATCAATTATCATTTTTTCAAAACTTATTTTAAGAAAATCAGAAATTATAATGTTTATTTAAAATATTTTGAACCAAGCTTAACTTAGCTTCTGTGCCAAAATGATGTAATTTGAAAATAAAACAAAGCAAGTCATAAACTTTCGTGTCACTTGACAGGTGATGAATGACATATTGACGGATTCCGTGAGGATAATTTGTTCTACGAAAGGAGAAAAGTGAAATAATTTACATTTAAGTGAACAAATTATTTACCTCATTATTTTTAAGAAAAACTTTCAGCGCTCTAATTTTTTTTTTTGTACTTAGCTTTCACCTTTACGTTTATGATGCTTTATGGAAAATATAAAGAAATTAAAATAAGACTGTTAAGAGCGAGTTTAAATTTCATAAGAAAGGTATCTAATTAATTTATAGATACCTTTCTTATGAAATTTTATCAGAAGTGTACATAAAATACTATTTTATGTACATCTATTACATGTTGTTTATATTTCCATTCATTTTATTATTAATTTTGATATTTCATTTATGGAAAAATGTCATAACTGAGATTAATATAAAAATAAGATCATATGAATTTCATAAGATGATACTGATACTTGTAGGTACCCTTCTCAGTTGAAATTGAAAAATCAAATTAACTTCTCCACACGTTTCACAAAAGTAAAGGCCTTAAGAGCAATGTTTAACTCAAATAACACAACTTAATTGTATTCTGGTTGGTTTTCTGTACTTTATAATTACAGTCAAATTGTAAACACAAAATTACATTTCTTAATTACTGTGGATCTTCTGATTAGTCAAAATGATACAATTTGCGTGTGCTAAAAAAAAAAAAAAAATCTCTCCTAAGGACACTTAGGAAACCCAATGCGGCTTTTAACTAATTTTATATTTTAACAACTTAAATGTAAAAATCTATTATAATTAAGAAATAACAAATGATTGTATTAAAAATTCATTTTTCATTGAAAAAATATTTTGTTTTCAGAAAATATTGTCCATATTCATAAAAACTAAAAGCATTTGAAACTAAATAATATATTTGTTTTATTGAGTTTTGTATGTTACAATTCAGAGCTGATTTTCAGGTAGGTGGGGTCCAATTAAAAACAAAAAACATGATTTGCATTCCTCAAAGCCTTGTGCTTTTAACTATTGTAATCACTAAACCTGATGAAATCAAATTTCTAGCATTTTCATAAAATTAGTTATGGGGGGTAATAAATATAAAAAAAAATATTTCTGCCATGACTTTTTAATAAAAAAAAAACAAAAAAAAAAAAAAACATAATTTCGATCTGTGAATAGTTCCTGAAAGTTTCATTAACATCCAACAATTATTTTTATTTTTGCAAGATTTTCCAAATTAATGTTTCATACCAAAAACAACGTGCTAAAAATTGTCTGTTATTTTACTAGTTCCGGTGATACAAAGAGAAACAAGTTTTTTTTAATCAAAATGTAGAATGTTCTATAAAGAAGGAAAAATTTAAAAATAATTAAAAAAAAACTTTGGTCTTTCCTCTTAATGATAACATAAGCATTTAAACGATAAAATTTTGTTTTCGGCAAGGTTGGCATCTTTTTTATCAAGCTATGCGCTTTTTTTAGTGATTTCATGGAAGTACCTATGTTATAATATTGGGCAACCTGATTATTTTAAACTCGGATGTGTGCAACAGGAGTTACAAGAATTTCAAAAAACGTCTTTTTTTTTTTTTTTTTTTCTTAAAAAAAAAAAAATCTTGTAGATATGGAAAAAAATTTGGGCTTCAATAGTTGAAATTCAGTAACAACAACAACAGAAGCAACAGCAACAAAATAGCCAACAGTTGCTACAGTTACAAAAACGAGTTGTTGGAAGTGGTTTTGAAGAAAAATGCTTCGTCTCTTATGCCAGATGTGATGCAAATCACCATATCAGAATTCATATTCGATGGATTGACTTTTGATGCATATTTTCAGACATGAAGAAATGTTTAGTCATGAATGCAATAGTTGGGAAGAAGATAAAAAAAAAACAGGCTGTTAAGAAAAATGGTGTCAATAGAGTATGAAAAGTACTGCAATTATATTTTACTGAGAAAACCTGGTAAAATAGGGTTTAAAGTCATAGTACACATTCTGACGATAATTTTTAGTGACAAGTACTCTCTGTTCCATGCATGAATTTAACCAAAAAAAAAAAAAAAGAGGAAGACTTTGTCATGTATGTGGGTACCATTTAACAAAAAATGTGAACAATTTAAACTAAAGGAAATGACTCTGGATATGTTCAAGGCATTAATTTTCATACAAGGTTTAACAGCAGGCAGAGATGCTGATGTACAAACAAAAATTTTAGCAAAGATTGAACATAATAATAATGTTCTAAAAATGCAACAAATCTATTTGGTTCAACTGGTATTTGGCGTTAAACATTTATTGTAAAAATCTAAGTGGACATGCAACAAATTTAAAAAGTCAGTAAAAAACTGAAGGAACAATTTTTAAAAAAAAAAAAAGTAAAATGGGCTGCATTATCAGTGTATGTAAGGGGGGGGGGATGAAAAAAATTCATGTTTGTGGATTTTTCTACTGGATTAAATAGTTGTCTCTAAACGCACAATTACCCATTACCTAGTCCAGAAGAAATTCTTTCAAAGCTGAATGATGGAAAAAATATTTTCAAAGTTTTGATCTCTGAAGCATATTCACAAATTCAGATTGAAAATCAATGTTCTGAATTGACAACCATTAATACGCACAGAGATTTATACAAGTTTAATCAACTTCCTTTTGATATAAAAATAGCACCAGCAATTTTTCAATAAGCCATGGATACCATGCTGGTGACATATCTGGACAATATTTTGATCAAGAGTGTGTCAAAAGAAGAACATGTTGGGCATGCCAAAACATTTATACAAAAACTAAGAATACGGATTCAAGCTTAGTGAAGAAAAATATGAATTGTTTTTGCCAAAAATAAAGTACCTGGGTCAAATTATTGATAAAAATGGTAGAAAACCAGATCCATCAAGGACAAATGCAATTAGAAATATACCTACACCAACAAACAACTATGTTACAAGCTTTTTAGAACTGGCTAATTATTATCGAATTATGTACATTATATACATAATTTGACAGCTCCACTTATGTCTGATTTATCACTAGCATACTACAATCCTCAAGCAAAAATTGTATATCATCAGATGCTGTGGCAGATATGAGACAGAACCTGGGACGAGCACAACTGGTTGCGACTTGCCTTGTCCCCGCAAAAAAAGAGCCCGTATTTGCTTGGCATGTAAAGCTACTGCAGTTTAAATGAGGGAGAGAAAAAAGCACTTACCGCTCTGCCATAATCCGTCCTTGGCCAGATAACGTAAAAGAATGAGGGGGGACTTGCATTGCATTTTTATGCAATAAAGATGCAATGCATTATGGGACAGGGACGCAATGAATTATGGGATCACATGAAGACGCAAGGGATTATGGGTATATGGACAAATATAAAAGCAACTACTTTTCCCCAGTGGGGGAGGGGGGGGAGTTCTTCCAGTGACTGTTTATCGTTATTTTTTTACCGTTACTGACAGCTCTATCGCTCGACTCCTTTTCGTTGGAATTAACCTTTTGAACTCCATTTTGGTTAAGTTTATTTTTACATTTTTGCGACTGCATTGAAAAAGTTTTTTGATTTTTTTTTTTTTCTTCTCTCCATTTTATTTTTACCCCCACCTTTAATTTTTGCTCTTTTTTTCTTTTTATTCTAGTTTTCCCTCTTTAATTTTCATTTTCTTTAATTTCTTTTTTTTTAAATCTATCTTCGTGGTCTTTATTCTGTGTTTCGCTTTAATTTTTGATTAATTTATTTTTAATTGTAGCTTTCCATCCTTTAATTTTTACCTGTTTTTTGTTTGTAAACGTTGTATTGTCCAATTTATTTGCTTATTTTCTTTTGTTTATTGGTTCGACTCGCTTAGGGTCGGCCATTTTGATTTTTGTAACTAGCTTCGGCTATTGTTCCTCGTTTCGTAATTTTTATTGATGTCGGCCATTTTGATTTTTTTTTTTTAACTAGCTTCAGCTTTTGTCGAAGTTTTGTTTATTCTGTTTTTTATTGTCTAACACTTTTTATTTAATTGTTTACTTTCTTTTACGTGTTTTCTTTTATTGTTTCGCCTTTATGCGATATTTGTCCTTTGTTTATTTTCTATTTTTGTTATATGTATAAGTGAACCATGGTTTTCTCGTCTTTTTAGTGTGTGCATAATTATTTTATTTTGTTATCTTGCTTTCGGGTGAGCTTGTTTATTTTTTGATTTAATTTTTTTTTTTTTTTTTTTTTTGCCCATAAATTTGTTTAACTATTTCCCCCCTTTTTCTCCCCTTCCCTTCTCTGTTAAAAAATGGATAAGAAGGAAAAAAAGTTCCTTCGTTTATAATTTTGAAAAAGCCTAAAATTGCTACTTTTAGATGCACTATGAGGAAACACCTCTTTAACCCAAAAAAAGATCCCCCGGACAAAGAGAATAAGGATGAATATCCTGATCTGCCCACAATTCCAACAAATGATGAAATTGTAGAAGTACTGAAAAAAGCCTCCAAAAATATGGAGGCCGGAAAAAAACAAGAATAGTGACCAAGTAAAGGACAACTGCTAATGCAGAGGCCGGGAAATTGCCCTCTTGTTGGAAGTCCCCTCCTAAATGCATAATCGACATTGCGGAGTTCTTGGATCATGCCAAGGGTTACACACACCTTAAGGTGGGCTCTTGCAGGATCCAATAGAACTAAAGAGTCGAGAAAAGAACAGTGTCAGTTTTGTCGTTTATGTTTATCTTGCAAAATTTGTCGTTCGACTAAAGACACCGTGTTCAAATCACTGGAGTCCCTGGGGTTTAAGCCCCTCCAAATTGTTAAGGGCAAGGGATTTTTCATGTGGGACGTGCTGCTGCCCACTGCTGATGACTGTATAAGAGCAACGACTCGAGATCTGATTACGAAGTATCTTATCCTCCGTACAGAGTACGAGGGCCGGCGACGGACACTGTAGCAGTATACGAGGTCCCTCCTCGGGTTATGGTACAGCACCCGGCGGCTTTCTTGCCCCAGTACGGCGAGATTCTGGGTGCTTCTTGTGATAGCCTGACCGGGGGATGGAGCTTTGAGATGATGCTCGACCATAAAGCCTTCAGCTCTATCCCCAACTGTTTTGACGTTGGTGACCTGAAGCTGCCGGTCATCATGACCGGCCGTAAACCAGTTTGCTGGAAGTGTGGAGTGACTGGTCACCTCTCCGCTTCCTGCCCAGAGAAGAAGGCCTCTGGATCTCAGGTCCCAATCAACCAAACTCCCCCTCTGACCGAGTCTTCTAAATCCGCCACGCCTGTAATGGGCACGCCGGCTACCAGGACCGGAGCGGTTGGGTCCTCATCAAAGCCCCCATTCCCCGAAGAGCCTTCTTCCACTGCAAGTGTGGTTGAGAAGGAAAAGGAGGAATGGCCGGTAGTCAGCAGGGCCAGAGGGAAGCGTCAGACAGCGGGGTCTCAATCCCCTGAAGCCTTGGGGACTAAAGACATATACAGCCTCACTCCCTCTGGCAACAGTAAGGGCAATGCCCCAGCCTCTATTCTGACCATTGAAGAGCAAAAAAAAAAAAAAAAATATGACCCGGGATATAGTAAAATGGAAAAAATTAAAAAATAAACTCTAGCAACAAAGGAAAAGAAAAGCATCTCCCCACAAGATCTCTCCCACCTCGCAGTCTTCACAGCCCTCTACATCCCATCCACCAAAGTCCCCCTCTCGCTCCACATCCTCCGACCAACACCTTCTCCCCGTCCCTCAACCTCTCTTTGTAAAGCGAAGCCTCCACTTGCTTCTCCTTCCACTTCTGCCCAGTCCCAAATTCCTCTCCAGCCCATTTAGACAACCCTTTACGCCCCGCAACACTCCCAGTCCTTCTCCTACTAAATCGCCTGTAATGCCTCCTCCGTCTAAAAGACTGAGAAGCCCTACCCAAGAGTCCACGGAAAAAAAGAAGAAACCTAAACCTATTTATAATTTAGGTACAGACGTTCGTAAAATTTCACCTTTACAAGCAGAGATGGCGAAAGATTATGGTAATATATCTGCTTTCAATAAAGCAATTTGGTGATAAAGAGATAGATGACCCAAAGAACTTTCCAAATGCGCAAAGAGTCTTAACTGTAATAAGATCTGAGACTGGGGGCGAGACAGATTTGGGCTATGTTGGACGAAGCAATAACTTCGTTCAACATGATCCCGCCCATTGCTATTACAGAAAATATGAGATTGAAAAAAAATGAAGCAATTTTGTGCAGGGAGGGTCCCAGTTTTTGTTCACCCCTCCCTTTATAGAGGACTAAAATTGACTTTCCCCTGGGATATCGGCGGAATCTCCCAAGACGGTACCATCAAAACTAAAATGGGCCATGGGTCTATGGGAGAGGCTGTCGGTATCCTTACCCCGGCCATGTTTAATTCGGGTAAACAACCCTAATCGGACTTCTCGATGACGCTCTGGTTAGCTACTTTAAATGTGCGGGGCCTGAGGTCCGAGTCTCGCAGGGCAAGGCTCTCTCGTGACCTTCAGCGCCACGGGGTGAGTGTTTGTTGTGTGCAAGAGACCCGGTTTTCTTCTCATGACTGTGGGGATATACTGTCTAAGGGGTTCGCCCTTTATTCAGCATGTTTTGATGGTTGTTCAAGGGGTGTCTCTTGGCTAGTGAGCAGGTCTTTGAAGGCTGCATGTACCCTTGTCTTCGCAGATCCGGTGGGCAGGCTTTGTGTGTTGGATGCTACCATAAAGGATAAGGCTTTGCGTCTCATTGGGGTTTATGCACCCAATAACCATGCTGAGCGGCCTGCTTTCTTTCAGCTGTTCAAGCCGTTTTTGATGACTTCTCGTCAGGTAGTTTTAGCAGGGGATTGGAATGCCGTCCTTGACCCCGATATAGATCGTATAGGGCATAATCCGGGTACTAACAATCCTGATGTGAAGGCATTTCGGGACTTTATCGGCGGGTTTGATCTTGTCGATAAGTTCTGGAATGAGCACCCTCGGGAGGTAGCATGGACTTGGACAAATAGTGGCAACTCGCCTCCTGGCACGCTTGCGAGCTACCTGGACCGAGTCTTAGTTAAGAGAGTCGATGTAGGGCTCTTAGGGTGTCCAAGTTTCCACTATATAGTTTATACAGATCATAGGCTTGTCCGAGTCCGTGTAAACTTAGATAAGCATAAGGTTAGAATGGCTGGTTACTGGAAATTTAACTGTTCATTATTTGGTGAGCAGGATTTCCGGGACCAGCTGCTACTAATGATTCAGAGGGAATTGACGGGGACGGTTGTGGGAAACGCCTGGTGGGATAAATTAAAATACAAAATTAGAACGTTTGCTGCCGATTTTAGTCATCGACTCAATCTAGATAGATTAGCGGCGCAAACGGCTTTAGTAGCAAAAGGTTGATCAGGCCATGAAAACCCGTGTTAGTGGGGGATATAGCCTTAGCTAAAGGCAGAGTTGTCCTCCTTGCTTATCAAGAAGGATCAAGCTCTGGTAGTTAGGGCTAGGTTAAAAAGAATGTCTTCTGAGGGCGGCGAATATGGCCGCTGAACTGTGTGCAGAGAAGAATCGGAGTGCATCTCGGCGACATATAGCGTGCGTCACATTGCCGGATAAGCGGACGTGACTACAAACGCGGGTATATGTGAGGCCTTTCAGGATTATTTTCAGGATCTTTTCACCGGGGAGCCCGGCCTGAGTCCTGCTCAGTTCGACGCCTATTTAGCTGACTTTCCCTGCCTTGAGGCAGCTGAAGCGGCTAGGTGCGAGGATCCCATTAAAAGTCGGAAATCTGGGATGCGCTGAAACAGGTTGGCCTGGACAAATCTCCAGATTAGATGTTCTTCCGTACGAAGTTTATTTGAGGCAGTCGCCCGTTTTGTTCCTTTGCTGGAACTGATTTTCAACCACTGGATGAAGCAGGGGTCTATACCTCAACGCTTCACCAGGTGTGTGATCATGTTGCCTTCATCCACAAGAACGGTGGGGATGGGTTAGGGAACTTTGGACCTTTAACCATGTTAAAAACTGAGTTCGGGTTTTGGGCGAAGATCTTAGCCAACCGTTTGCAGCTTGTCCTGTCTTGTCTGATTGACGCCCGAACAGATTTTCCCATCCCTGAGAAGGGCAGGACTATTCAGGATAACCTTCATATGGTATGCTTGATCTGAGAACAAGTCGAAGTGAAGCTGTGCCCTGATTAATTTAGATCAGTTGGAGGCCTTCCAACGTCCAGGGGTTGACCATCGGTTTATGGAGGCTGTCCTTTTGGGGGCCGTTTCAGATGATTTGATTAGCTCCTGGATCCAACTTACAAAGCAGAACCCCGGTGTGCTGGTGGATGTGAATGGGGTAAGATGAAATATCTCAATATTGAGGCATCACCACCTGGCTGGTGATGTGGGGCCCTCTGGGTCACCAAAAGACTTTGTTGGAACCGGGCTTGGAGAAATATCCAAACTGCCTCAAGGACACATGGCACAGTGGATAAAGGCATTGGTTAGATCCAGTGACAGACCCAAAGAATGTGAGTTCAATACCCGGTTAAGGCAGTGGAGAACTTTCAGAGGGAAAATTAGCAAAGGAGATAACTGATAATGACATCCATCAAACATGGGGCCAAGTGGAACTAGAACAGTCTACCCCAGTGATCGAAATAAAGGGTTCAGTTCGAAATTCCAACCACCTGAAGAAGGCCAATCAACAACGGCCGAAAAGTTGTGTCAAATATCTCAAAGATGAGGACAATAGTCCGATTAATGTAAATACTGAACCAACTTCTGGTATACGTTCAGTATATCTAAATTCTCTTTACTGTAGGCAGTAGTTGATGAGATGCCGGTTCAAATGAATGCAGAGGGTGTACCAACAACTGATAGATTTCAGTTAGACTGCCAGACTAATTTTTTACTCGGACCTTGTTCTCATTCTTGTGGAGAGAAAAGGCCCCTAAGATGAATGCATTCGAGGAAGAGGCCAGCTGCACACCAATGTTGAGCGTTAGTGTTCTGCCCTATGTTTTAATGGAAGATCCATTAGCTGCCTGAAGTTTCTGAAAATGGACCCCTTAGTCCTGATGCTCTTGATGTATGATGGCTTATCATTACTCCTGTGGCATTGAAATCGTAATTTGCTATTGAATCAGTAATGTAGAAGAGGGGGGCAAGATTCAAGATGGTTTGATTGGTGAGCGCTCGGTCTTGCTGTAGCAGGAGTCCAGTCTCAATATGGCCTTGATGACGCAATGGGTTGAAATGCCTCAAAATGATGAGGCACCAGCATAACCTGGTTGGTGATTGGCGTTTATGGTTCTGGGTCACCAAGAGACTTTGTGTCAGCAGGCTTGGAGAAATCATCCAAACTGTCTTTGTTTTATGAGGGAAGTTGAGACCATTTTTCACTGGCCCCTTTCAGTTTTTTGCTGATAGTGGGTTGAGCAGGTTTTTGAAGGCCTCATGGTTCGCTGGTCCTGCAGGGAAAGTTTTTGTCATGGAAGCCAGTTCTGTTTGTGATCAATGTGGTGCCACAGACTTCGAAGAATGAACACTGTGTTCTGTTCCCTTACTAGGTGCTAAATGAGAGTCATGATTTGGTCGACATGTCAGAAGGAATGTCTTTGGAAAAGCGAGTTCACTTCTTATCAACTGATCTTGTTCTTTAACCTGTTTGATTTACTTTTAAAATAGCCACCGGAAGGCGAGAATAGCTCACCTCATCAGAATTTGCCAAAAGGTGTCGGATATCTTGTCATCTATTCCTGGGAGTAAAAGGGGATGAGATAAAAGTTTTTTTTGATGCACGGTTAGGCATCAGGAATTATGGCCCTGGTTGAAAAAAAACAGTACCCATATTTGTGTTAGGTTGAAAGGTTTTCATTTTGAATTTTTAAAGGGATATTTTTGTTAAACTTAGCAAAGTGGTATTTGCTCATTGTAACTTTTTTTCTGTCCAATTTTCTTTTGGTTTAGTTTAACTCCCCATCCCATCCCTTGTTAGGTGGTAGGCAATTTTCAGTTCTCTGGTGGATGCGGACCTGTACCTTCCATTTCGGTGTGTTTTTTATATTTGTTGTTGTCTAAATCATATGCCTGTGAGGGGGTGTGATTGGTGATAATATTTTTTACATCAGTTCTAAAGTGAAATTGAAGCATTTGTCCAGTTAATTGATTTTACTGTCACATTTAGGGTTTGTAGAATATTTTTATTGTAAGATAACATGATTTTATTTAGTTTCATTTAAATAATTTTATGTCATATTGTATATATTTTTGTATGGCATTATCAGACACCAGATCCTGACAATGTATATATTAGAAGTACTAAGATATCGCAACATTCTACTTTGAAAGAAAAATAGTTAATTCTTAGAGTATCTAAAAAAAAACTTTTTTTTTTTTTTTTTTTTTTTATTGAGAGGGCAAATATAAAAGAAAATTATAAATGCTAATAACTTTATATTTCACAAAGAGAATCTTAAATTATGTCAGATGAAATTTGGAAATTTGCCAGGCTAGGATTGAGTAAAATGTGAATTTTTTAATCCCTATAAAACTTCATCAGCAAAGAAATTGACTAGGAAAAAAGGTCTATTACTAGGGAAGAGGTGTCATGAATTGGGATTTGGAAAAGAGGGATAATGAAAAATTTGTCTTCCTGTTTTGGTAAGTCAGATCATTTTATCATACCTGGATACATTTAATACACAAACTAAAGTATATGATTTTTGATGGTGTTAAAAATGATTCTCAAACCACTTTGAACCATCATCCATTCCAAAATTTCAGTTAAGTCCAAGTATAATTTTATTTTAATTTTATCTCTTGTTACAATGCTTTTAAGCAAATTCTTAATATACTGATAAAAAGGATGGTGTCTTAATATATTTAATGTCAGGAATTGTTATGAAAATTTGGATTATTCATTTAAATGTTTTTTATCCCATAAAGAATTGTTTTGTTTATTAAAGTATCTACAATTGAATTTTTAAAAATTTTTTTTAAGATTAAAAAGAAATTTCTATCAAGATTATATTAAAACTGAAATTTTCAATTTGGAAAATTTACAAAATCTGTATTATTTTTTCTATATTAAATACTTTTTTTTTTTTTTTTTTTTTTAAAATATATAGAACATTTTAATGTCCTTTGTCTCTTCATGATTATTAAAATTCTGTAATAGTGAATTTCAATAAAAGATGCCTTTTTTCTGTTGGTGTTTTTCTTTTTCAGATATGTTATTAATTTTGAATTTTTCTCAGTTTTTTTAACAATAACAAATCATTTGTTTTCAGTTATTTATTGTTTTTTAGGTAAATCTTATCTTGAAAGTCCTTGGGTAAATACTATTTGATTTTGTTGATTCTTTCTTACCTAACATATGGAAAAAAGATGACTGCAAATGAAATGTTTGTGTTCAAATCATTAACAATCAAAATAATTTAAAAAGCAGATTATTTTAGCTCCACTGCAAAATATAGAATGCCAGAATCTATTATTTTAAGAGTCAGAAAATTTAGCAGGATGTTTCTTTTATTTGTTGTTTTTGTCAACTATTGTTTTGTTGTTGTTTTTTTTGTTGTTTTTTTTAACATATATTCTCAAAATGTTTGTTTACACTGAAGATAATATTTCCATAGAGAAGTCAAGTCAATGGATGTTTTTAGGAACTGAAATGCTTTTCAAAATCTGTTTAATTTTTAACAAATTTTAAAACTCTTAGTTTTTATTTTTACTATTAAAATACATAGTAACTCTATACAGATACAGTATTCACTTTGTTACTTTCAATTAGCTATCCAGCCTTTTACTATTCATTTCTATTTAAATTTTTTTTTTTTTTTTTTTAAGATTATGTTGTGGTGTTTTTCTATTTTTAAAATGTCTATTTTTTATTGTCTTTCAACAATACAGTGTGGTATACATTTTATATTACTAAAATTACTTTTATAAAAGCAGTATTCTTTGCTTTCACTTGCAAAAAAAAAAATAATTCTTTCAGTGTTATCAAAATCATTGGTAGGGAAAAGATTTTATTGCCACAGGAAGTCAGTTTTCTAATTCCACTTTCCATGCCAGTAACAGTTACACTACTTTTTGAATAGTTAATTTCAAGCAATCATTTCCTTTTGGTAAATTCCTTATTGACACACAAGAAATGTACACATAATCTAAAGCACAAAATGTGATGGAAATATCTAACTTAAATACTTGCCCCTGTGTGTACCACAAAGTATTATTGAATAAGATTGACAAAATAATTAATTTATATTAAATACCATTTGAGCACTTTATACATAATGGCTAAAATCCAAATGTATGTACCAAGATTTTGAAGTTTGTGAAAATAATCTTAAAGCATTATATGCTTTTTTTTAATATTTGTATTTCAATTTTTCTTTCTCAGGAACACCAGGAATCATTACGTGAAGCAATTGAATTACAACCACCTGAAGAACAACGGGAATATAACTTGGGCAGTGATTCAGAAGGCAATGTGTATATTCATTTTCCTCAATTCTGTGGAGCAGACTTGAGAGTCTATCGACATAAACCTTTTCCTGATCCATACTTGGAAAATGAAGACATGAATGATTTTGAAGTAGAATCATCTGTGAAAGAAAAAATGGTAATGCACATGTAACTTTGAATTTTTTTTTTTTTTTTGTCTCTTTATTTTTCTTTTCTTATGTTTGTTTTTTTTTTTTTTTTTTTTTTTTTTTTTTTTTTTTTTTTTTTCTTTATATTTGGTTTAGGAAACCTACAGTCCAGTAAAGAAAAAATACAGCACAAAATCTGAAGTTGTTTCTGAAGTAATATCTCCTCCTTCAGTTCGACCAAGCAGATTGAGACAGGTAATTGTACCTTTTGCTTCTCTACACAAAAAATGTTTTCTTATAGCATTTACCAAAATATATTAATTTATGAAATAAACATTTAAATATTTTATGTTTATTAATGGTTGTTGCTGAAAGTCTATCAAGCTTTACATAAGAATGGTTAAGCATGGGTTGTTGCTTTGGCTATCTTGTAGGCATTTGACTGGGTTTGGCACACTGTTCTTCACAAGTTGAAAGGTTATGGTATTTCTGAATTCATTTTTGATCTGGTTCAATCTCTTATCAAATTGCAAAATGAAAGTTGTCTTTAACAGCAACTCTCCTAGATCTTTTTGCATTAATGCACATGTCCCCCAGGGCTTTATCCTTGAACCTATGTTATTCCTAATTTTCGCCATTCCCAATGTCATCAGTTTTCAAGTTGGTATCTATGCTGATGGCACAACTATTTACTCTGTTTTAATGGTAAGTTTGATCAGTTCGATTAAGTCAAGTTTCGCAGAGTGCCAAGATATCTGAAGAACCTTTCATCAGAAAAGATTCTACACTAGAGAAATTGGTATTGAATACCATGAATATTGAAGAAAGGTTGAGAGGCTTAGATGAATTTTTTCCTTACTGGTTTATTTTTATTACTTTTAATGCTGTCATAAAAATTTTTAAGATGAAAAAGGCCAAAATAATTGTTACTGTCCATTGTCTAAGTTGATACAAACCAGTTGAAGTGTGTCTAAGACTAAAACATAATGTCTCAAGGTTATCCACTGGAAATACATGCTCATATGGGCAATATGGCACTGTAAATACCCCAATATTATACAACTTTTGACCAGAGTATCAAAGAGTTTGGGCTCCTTGCTACCAGTTGGAATACAGCAGCCAAAAAATCGGCCCAGTATCCTCAAAATATCAGTCAGATTATCAAAATGCTAAGATAGTTAAAATAATTAAAGCTAAGGAGGAAGTAACTGGAAAACCACATTATAAACAGAAAAAAAGGATGAACCTTTACTCTCCTTCAATAGAGAAGGAAAAAGTATGTTGGGTGATAGAAACCATCTCCTATAACCCTGTTCATCAGTCTGCAAACAAAAACTCTCGGGCTGAAGAATTTTGGCTAAGATCCAACCTAGTTTAGGTCCAGCTGGATTATCTTGGTTGTTATTTTTCTCGGGAGTTGAAGTGAAGGGTGGGTCGTCTTTCTGGTTTCACTTGATCCTACTAGTTAAAACCCACTTGAGTTCAAAACCCAATTCCAGGCATAAATTCATTTTACTGTAATTAAATGCTTAAACTAAATCGTATATAAAATTGTGTTGATTTTTGTTTTTACTTTTTTTTTTTTTTTTTTTTTTTTTAACAGAACATTAAAACTATTTTACCAGTCACAGTAACCACAAGTGAAGATGAGGAGGAAGTGGAGAGCATTGATAATGATTACATTGAACCTTTACAAAAAGTAAAGAAAAGAGGTAGAAAAAAGAAATATCTTTCTCAAAGCAATATCATGGACTCCTGGGTTACTTCAACTGAAGGAAGGTATAAAAGAAATGGCACTTTTAGACTACCAATCTACCTTACACAAAGTAAATTTTTGAAATTCTCTGAAAACAAAGACTACTTTAAAAGATATAAGTCTACTAATAAAAAAACACTGGATTGTAATAACTGTAATGACACCCCAAACTTACTTGCTTGTAGTTTGAATTCAGGTTTAAAAGACTTTAAACTTAAATCTGAAAAACCAACTCCTGAAATGTCCTGTAGTAACAGACAAAATGATGAAATATGCAAACACATAAATAATGTATTGTTAGACAACAGACAGAGTAATAGAATAAAGCAAGAGGTTTCATCTGAATCTTCTGGTTGTAATGAGGTCAAGAATGAAGTCTTTAGTACTTGTGTTGAAAATGTTAACAATGCCATAAGAAAAAAGGAAACTTTAAAGAATGATCAAACAGGTGTGAATCCATCAGCTGAATTAATTGAAACTAAGCCTGGCATTTTTAAAAGAGAAATGAAAATAGCACCCTCAGAAAGAGCAATAAATGAAAAAAAAATAAAACCTTTGAGGAGCAAAAGAAAATATTCAAAAGGACTCAAAAGAAAAACAAGTCACCATCTTGAATCCATTTCAGTTGAACAAAATGAGTCACGAGAAAATAGTCTTACAAATAGTTCAAATGATGAGTTGATATGCAAAACAGAAAAAGAGGAAACAGATGTAGAATTGGTAAGTAATACTGTAAATTTGTTTATTAATTTTTTGGCACATAAACATTTTCTTTTATTTGTATACTTTTTCTGAAAAAAGCAGAATTAGAATAAAACTTGAAAATTTAAATTTTACTAACAATTCCCGGATGATATGGAAGCACAGTGAATTAATGGATAGTGGCTCAGATTGAGGAATTGGAATTTCAATTTGCAGTTGAGTTCATTAAATTCATTTATCCATCTCTTCTCCCCACCCAGTTATGGGTAAATAGCAGGGCACTGTGTCCTATTAAACTTGGATGGCAAGTGGCAACTCTGAATTCAAAACCTCCAACTCGCCAACCTGCAATTTTCCAATGGCTATACTCTACACAAATATTTTTAATTGCCTCTGTAAGATTATTACTTTTCAGAATTCATACAGTAAGTAATGTTGCTTTTTAAAGCTATAATCTTCCACTGGATTAAACCTTTAAATGCACAATAAACAACATAGAAGAGATGCTAAACTAATTCTAGATGCAGTTTCATACAATTCAACCTTGATTTTTCTTTGGTTAGTTGACTCAAAATTCATGGTATTGTAATATGTAATTACTTTGTTCTGTCTATTATTTTGACTTAATCCCACAGAGGGAGGTTATCTCCCTTTTCTCTCCATATATGGTCAGCCATGCCTGATTTTTCTTTTTCCTCTCAGGTTACAGCCTTACAGTATTTCTGCAGTGTTAAGGGGGCAACATATTTCTCCTTTGTGTGCATGCCATACTGTGCAACTGTGGCAAGAAATATACTTCTTAATCATGTTCTCCTCTATGGGTGCTCTTCCAAGGAAGATGTCTGCATACTGTTGAACCACTCTTGAAGGTTGTACTGATGTTATGAACTAACAAATTTATAAACAAAAAGGAACTGCACAGATCTTTTCCAATAAGCCCTTCACATAGCTTAGTCAGACTGAGGCTGTTTTATAAGTATTCTTATCCCCTTGTACCCTTCTATTTCAGTTTGTGGGAGCTACTGTCATGTATCAAGGCTAGTTATGTTGTAGGGTACTGCTTATACTGGCTATTTCTTGTTCATTTCCTCAAAGATGAGGACAAAAGTCCAAACAATGTAAATAGTGTGAATACCTCATCTCAGAAATATAGACAGATGATTAACTAGTATATTGAAAAATCATCAGGTATACCAAAAATTTATAGGACATAGCAAAAAAAAATCATCATCAAAATTACAAAACTTCTAAATATGAGTAATTTTACTGGCAGCTGACATAAGAAATATATCGATTTTAAAAACATTTTCAAATACTTCTGCAAAGATAATTATAACAAAAATCCTCCAGAATACACTTTTTTTTTTTTTTTTTTTTTTTTTTTAATCAATCACATGTCCCATAACTTATTAGTGTTATAGCAGCAGCACATGTACTGCAGTCACAGAAAGAAGCAGTGTGTGTGTGTGTCTCTAAGACACACTAACCTAACAGAGTTCATCCTTATAACTTCCCTTCTAGACTGGTTGTCACCCAGGGCAAGAGAGGCCAGTCTGTATTGCTATTTAAACCCATGACTGGAGGAAGATGGAAATAAGCCTTTTTTTAAGGGTATTCTATTTTAGAATTTGACCTTGGCCCACTGATTTCATTTTCTGTGTTAATAGCCACTGCACTATGCACACACACTTAATTTATATATATTGTTCTACGTGACAAAAATAACTTTTTTTTTTTTTTTTTTTTTTTTTTTTTTTTTTTAAAATCAATTGTAAATAATGAAACATGTCAGAATTTCTAAATAACTAGCTCTAATTTAAAATATGTTTGTATAAAGATTGTGTCTCTATTTTGCAACAAGACTAAATTTATGTATATAGTATGAAAAAGTAATTTTTGATGAGACAGAGGAATAAAATAGTGAAGAAATGTATGCAAAAAGTAGAACATACCTGATTGTTTTTGTAAATAAAAATAGTATTATGAGAGTACACGTGTGTGTGTGTGTATATATATATATATATATATATATATATATATATATATATAATTTGCATTTATAAACATTTGTATATATAGTTATGGATAACATCTCTCATAGCAAGTTTTCCTTTGAAAGTCTATTAGTTTTCAATGTTTTTCTCTCTTAATGAATGAGCATATGCTAAAATGATCTGTAGAATCAGTTGTTCATTATGTAATAAATGATTGCACTTCATTGAAATTTTTATTGCTATATCATGCTTGTATTGTAGTGAATTTATTTTTTTAAATCCCTCGTGACAAATATCAGTGTAAAACTCAGTAATATCATATTTATTTTATTTTAGGAGTTTTAAGATGATTTTAAGATGATTTTATATTTTTATACAGGAACCTGAAATTGGAAGATTTGAATTGATTGTGGATTCTGTTCAAGATTTAAGAGATTTAGTAGGTCAATTTGAAAATCCTAATTCTAAAGGACGGAAACAAAAAGTAAGTATTTGCTAAATGCATTAGAATTTAATTTTTTCTTAGCATTTTAATTTTAAATATGTTTGAAGTACCTGCTGTTTTATTTTAAAAAAATTATTATACAAAGCAGCATATTGGGTTTCTGACTCAATAAAATGTCTTTCTCTGACCATTTTACTTCAATGGTTTCATCCTTGATAATACTTGTATGATTTGGATGCACAGAAAATCAATCAGAATAATCCTGTTTCAATGTAAGATCACAGAATAAATGTCTTTGTAATTCACACCTGAGGATGATCTCAGAGGAGATTGAAAGTAATTGGGTAGGAAAAAACTGGCACCTTCCTTGATGAATTTCATTTTAACATCAAGAAACTGATTAGAGATTATTATAAAAATAGTCTCTCTCTTTTTTATATATATATATATATATATATATATATATATATATACTTTGAATATACGCTCTTTTAGCGCTAGAGGGCGTCGTCAGTGATGTTCTGGAGATGGATCACCGGGCAGTTTCGGGTCTTTCAAACATCATACTGACCTCACCAAATCGACCTCTCCCCCCGAGCTGATCAGACTCTGAAACGCCCTCTAAAAAATGCTTGTAGACACTGACTTCTATAAATATACCCCGTTATCACACATTTGATTGGAGATTGACCAACAGCCAATCACAATGGTGCAAAATCTATTTAAACCATTTACGGGTAATTTTTTTCTTTTTCCATTTTTTCGTGGACACCCCTTTATCGGATACTTAGGTAATTATGTTTTCCGTATTTACCCACTTCCCATCAAGTTTCGTTTCACCAGCTAATAATTACTATTTACAGAGATAAAAAAAAAAAAAAACAGCCATTAAAATTAATAAATAAATTACAGCGAATTAAGCCGAGAGTGCTTATAAATATAATAAAACGTTTAAAACTGTTTACGAATAAAAAATAAAATAAATTACAGCGAGTTAAAACCGAGAGATCTTATAAATTACATAATAAAACATGTTGACAAGTAAAAAAAAAAAAAAAAAATAAATAATTAATAATTTACAGCGAGTTAAACTGAGAGGGCTTAAAAATATCATAATGAAACATTTAAAACGTGTTAACGATTTAAAAAAACAAAAAAACAAACTAATCTCATTTATGCGATTAAAATGAATAAATAAATACAATGAATTAAACCAAGAATGCTAATAAATATCTTAATAAAACGTTTAAAACATTTTGATGAGTAAAAACCCTAATCTATTGATTATAAAATTAAATTTGTTTTCCGTTAGAAACGAAACGAGAAGTGGGGGGGTAAGAAAAAAAAAATAACGGTGAGAAATTCGTGGTCAATCATGCTTTGCATAAAGTCAAATAGTAGGGGAGAAAGAAAAACGGAAAATAAAGTCAATTGGAATTCAAAACTCAGGAGATTTCTAATCAATAATAAAGGACGAAAATGGGGGGAAAAGACTATCGAAAATAGATCTCTTTTGCACGTTACGATATTATGCAATTATTCTAGATACTGGGGTAACAAGATAATATTGGTTATGCGGGGGTAGGGGGAGTCAACATTTATGCCAAAGGGAAAATAGATAATAAATAAATAACAAAAAGGATAAGTAAATAAAGAGAAATAAGTAGAGTAAGATATAGAATGAAACAAAAACGCTTTCCTTCCTCCTTTCCTTTGAAGGTTCGTATGTATTATTTACAATGGCTGACAAATGAACCGTGTTAAAAAAAAAAAAAAAACTGTTTTCGATTATACGTATTTACAAACTGATTACGGCATTTCTAGTTAGTTAAAAGTTGTGGCATATCTTTACACTATTTACAATTAATATACAGTGATGTAAAAAAAAAAAAAAGAAAATTACACTTTTACATTAATTTAGGTTTTCCCCAGTTTACTCGACCATACATTTGCACGTTTTAGCCATAGCCATTTAGCTGTTCTTTCTGCTGTCTCGGTAATGGTTTGGATAGCTTTTCATTTTTTTGTTCCCACTATCCCAATGTCTGTTAAGGCACTGACTAGTGATTTTGCCACAAAACCCCTTGTGCCTACTTCGATTGGTTTGCAGCTTGCCTTCCATCCATTATTCCTACAACTTTCCAATAATTCATCGTATTTTAGTTTTTTCCTTTCACTGGCTTCTTCTATGTTATCCTCATAACAGACTGTTAGTTCCCACATGATGACTTTCTTTAGTTTATTTGAAAAAAGGACTAGGTCTGGGCATTTCTTAATTGGGTCTTGAAAATGTGATCGGGGAAATTTAGCCTTTTACCTAAATCCACTCTGAGTTCCCAGTCTGTTGCACATGATAAACATTTTGTCCATGAACCCTGTTGTTTGAACCCAATCATCTTTGCTACTTTCATTTTCTCTTCCCCTGCTCGAATTTCGTCCAGTAAGAGTTGGTGCTTTTCCTTACCTACGGCTTTGTCAATTCTAATAGTAGGAAAGAAACCAAGCCCTGCCTGACCCGAGGCGACAGTGCCCAGCACCACTTTTTCGCGAAGACGCTCTTCTGCCACTTTCAATTCCTTTACAGCGTTCCATTTCCTCCCAGTGTAAACCTCAATATTTGCTCCTGCCACTTTTGGGTCCTTGGAGAACTTGTATTATTGTTCGCACCTTAGTGACTTTATATTCTTCTACAAGGCTTTTAAAGGGTAGTTGAAGAAAGTTGGAATTACCGTAAAGGGCAGCGCTACTTAGACACTTTGGTAGACCTAGCCATCTCTGTAAATGGGAGTTGATGTTTTTTCTATGTGTTCTACGGTAGAGGTAGTGGACTCATAGATGGTCAAAGGCCACAATATTTTTTGGAGAATAACATGTTGGTAAATCCAAGCCTTGTATCGTCTGGGTAAGCCGGACTTGTCTACTTTATCTAACCAGGCTTCAAGGTTATCCTTTGTTTCCTGGATTGCGACAGTCCTTCAGGGTATTGTCAAAACACTTACCCAAGTTCTTGATTGGGTTTTGCTTTATAGTCGGGATATACTCGCCAGACAATTTAAAGCGATCCCTCTCTGAAGTATTCCCTTTTTTCACCACTAATGACCTCGATTTGGCGGCGTTGAAACTTATTCTTGCCCATAAAATAAGTTTCTCCAAACCTTTTAGTAACCACCTCGCACCAATCACAGACGAGAATGTTATAGTCATATCGTCCATGTATGACCTTATTGGCGGTTGCCGTTGACCAGATCTTGTTAAGAGACCTCTGCATTCTATTTCTGCCGCTTTTATTAGTATATTCATGGCCAAGGAAAAGAGGGTAGCTGAGATAGTGCAGCCTGTTATGATGCCTTTTTCCAATGTATGCCATGCAGATGTTGTATTTCCTGCTGCTGTTCTCATTTTGAAATTGTTATAATAATCTACTATGGTCTCTATAATTTGGGGAGGAACATGGTGGCGATTTAATGATTCTTCTACCAATTTGTGTGGGATAGAGCCATAGGCTTTTCTTAAGATCCAGCCACAGAAAAGCCATGTTGCCCTTATGTGCTCTCATGTCTTTTAGCAGCTGCGTGATGACACCTGTATGTTCTATGCACCCCGGTATGCCTGGAACACCTCCTTTTTGAACAGAGGTGTCAATATACTTGTTCTTTAAGAGGAAATCTGTCAGCGTCGATTCATAACGGTAAAAAATTTTTCTTCTTGACGTTCAATGGGAGATGTACCTAAATTGGTTTACTTGCTCCTTCCTCTTTAGGGATCCATATTCCTTCTGAGCACCTCCATTGTACAGGTATCTTCCCTCTTCTCCAAACAATTTTAACAACCTCCATAACATATGGAGCAACAATGGGCAACGTTTATAAACTAAGGGACTCTGTTAGGTCCAGGGCTGATCCCAATTTGGCTGTTTTTAATATTCTTTGAACTTCTTTCAATGTTGATTCTTTTTCAATCAAAAAAGGTTATGAAGGCAAATTAGGTGTGATTAGCGAGGAGTTTTCTCCTAGCTGTATATGTTTATTTGGGTCACTCAAGTCATTTTTAGAAGTCATTTATTTTGTCAGGAGTAGAAGTTAACCTTCCATTTCGTTTATCGCCTAATAATTTCTTAGTGAAACCGTATGGATTAGAGAAGCTAATCGTTTATGCCGCCCTTTCCTTCCTTCTATTCCTGTGCCATTCTGCTCTCT